>JBAKGM010019606.1:0-10283 GCA_037177215.1 Asparagus racemosus | reverse complement strand
CCGTTCCTCGTGGGATCGATAATCTTTTATACTATAACTTGTTAAGTTGTATACTTGCAACTTCGAAGGTAACGCTCTCGTAATTTTTACCGCAACAGACCCTTTCTCTAATGGGTTTGGTCCTTTAGAATCATGGTGGGTACCCGTGGTAACGGCAATCCATCCAGTAGCGGTGGCCAGACATCCGAAATAGAACCACGCCAGCTATTGGCAATGATCCAGGGGTTAGCCACGAATCAGCAGTTTATGGCAGGGCAGTTTCAGTAGCAGCCTCAGCCACAGCATCCTCCTCGCACGGAGCCCGGAGTCAGGGAATTTCGATATATGCGACCCCCATCATTTTCTAGTGACGAAGGACCATTAGCAGTAGAAGAGTTCCTCAAGGTCACAAAGACCATTCTCACGGTGACCCATATTACGCCAGCAGAGTGGGTAGATATCATGGATGTCCAGCTTACAGACACAGCCTGGATTTGGTGGACTGCGGAGAAGACTCATTTGGAGAGGCCAATCTTATGGGAAACGTTCACAGAGCATTTCAACAGGAAGTATTTCCCTCAGTCAGCCAGGGACGAGCTCCTCCGTAGGTTTGTTGAGCTCAAGCAAGGGGGCCGATCAGTTGATGAGTACGAAGCGGAGTTCACTTCACTTAGCCGATACGCTCCTCATTTAGTTACAGACCCGACTCTCAGGAGGCATCAATTCCAGAAGGGTCTGGATAAGTATATTAGCTTGGCCCTAGCTGATAGAGGACTCGCGACCCACGACGTCGTTTTAAATGTCGCACGCGAGATTGAGAGCATTCAGAAGGAACCCGAGGACACCCGTGTGACTCCTAGCAGAGCACCAGCAGCTCCAGCTCAGAATGTCGAGCGACCCCCTCTGAAGCAGCAGGCTCCACAGAGACAGCAGTTCTCCCAGCGTCAGCCACCTCCCCCGGTGCACCCCTATCAGTGCCCCGGAGCTCAGTCTTATGGCCAATCCCCGATTAGATGCTCCTACTGTAGCTATCCTGGACATACCCGGCAGCAGTGTCCCAGACACCTTCGTCTGTGTTTCACATGTGGATCCCTCGACCATATCAGCCAGGACTACCCTCAGAAGCAGCAGACTCATTTACCTCCGACCGGATAACTCGGTTGTGCACCGGGACGATTCAGTGTTCTAACTATGACAAAATCCTGAAGGGGTTGCCGTCTGATGATGAAAGTGTCAGATGCTGGCTCTGCAATGGCTTGTGACAACACGGTTTCTAGTGAGGAAGAAGTGATGGCCAAGCAGAAGGAGAACTTCAAGTTCAAAATGGAGATGGCCATGCAGCAGATGTAAGAAATGCATGACCAGCAAATCCAGGCACTGACAAACTGTCAAGGTGAAACCAGTCATCACAACAACATCAATCAGGTTGACAGCAATACTGACAGGGAAGAAGAGCATGGTGCTAGACAACCCTCTGATGAGCGAAATGCTGGGGTAAGCCAAGAGAATGCCAGTGGCAATGCCATCCTGGAAAATGAGAAAATCAAATATCTCGAGAGTAAGATCAACACATTGATCTCCGCTCAAGAAATTAAGAAGACGGGGATACCATGCTCATACCCGAGGGAGTGGGAGTTGATCCCGTATCTGTCAAAGTTTAGCTTGATTAATTTCACGCCATTCAATGGAAAGGGGTGCCCCACTCAGCACTTGATTTACTTCAAGTCTCACTTAGGGGTAATTTCTAGAAACGAGCCCTTGATGGTTCAGTCATTTGTTGGCACCCTTCGAGGAGCTGCCTTCGATGGGTACCACCGTCTCAAACCTGGGAGCGTTACCAGCTGGGATGACATGGAGTCCATGTTTCTCTCCAACTTCTTCGATGATGACACCGAGATATCCACCGGGACATTGCTCGATGAGAAGCAAAAAGACGGAGAAACAGTGGATGCCTTCGTCAAACGATTCTGGAACAAGGTGATGAACTGCTAGCATCCGATTACAGAGGAGTTTATTCTCCAAACCTGCCATAATAACTTATCGCTGGATGTGCTCGAGGCATTGGGAACAACACCTTCCACTATATGGAAGGACCTAAAAGTGCACGGGGAGCAAGTCGAACGGTTCCTCAAGAGGAAAAAGGCAGAAAGAGGCCAGGCAGTGGTGGAAGCTCCAAAACGCAACTTCGTCCCACATGGCAAGGGGAAGGAGCAGGCCAGAACGGCGGTCACAAACCATACGTTCCAACTACAACCCCAGCAGCAGCAGCAATAGTGAATGCCACAACAACCACAGTCGCAGTGGCAACCAAGGCTGCAGAAGCAGAATGCCTCAGAACCGAGATTCTCAAAATCCTATTCTTTCAGTGACGACGAGATTCTCAGTCTCTTCAAGTATCTTGTGAAAAATAACAAGATCAAGCTCCCTCCGATCCAGAATTAAGAGGAGGCTAAGAGAACCAATGGCCCGAGGTACTATGCTTACCATAGGGTGGTTCACCACCCCACCAAATCATGCTTTGGTCTCAAGGATAAAATCTAGGCCTTGATCGATGTGGGGGTCATTACGATGAAACCTTCCAAGGAAAAGAAGGTTGGGGCAAATGCTGTATCCATTAGCTTTGGATCGGTGCCCTTGACGTGGTTCAAACCCGAGCCTACAGTAAAGGTGGCGGTGAGGATGGTAAATGATGATCCGCACAAACAACGCCAAAAAGGGCTTGTGCCACATACGGCCCCAAATGACAAAGTTTTGTGGGTCCACCCAGACCTACTTGAAGATAATCAATGGGCAGCCTCCTCTTCATCTAAGAAAAAGTCGAGGGGGAAGGGAAAATTATGCCATGCTACTTTAGCAATCTTAAAGGGTGACAACGAGCGGATCGTAACGTTCTAACTCTCAGAGGTGGAACCTAAAGCCTTTGCCACTAGGAGCGGGCACGAGTACCGGTACAACTACCTAGAAGTTCCTGGCCCGAATGCCAAGACATTAACAGAGCTGGGGGTGGCGATGACTCCCCTCACGCTGGCCCAAGAGGCACAACAGCAGGAGGTAACCAAATGAGATGCGGCTAAGCCCAAGGAGAAGCAACCACAGGAGATTCAGCTCCCAAAGCAGTCTCGATTGAAGGAGACAAATTGGGAAGCTCTAACTCTTCATATCGCTTCAATGTGATGGCTCAACTGGCCAACATCCCAATGAGAATCATGCTTTACAAGCTCCTACCACTATCCAAAGAGACCCGAGAAGCTTTACAAGAGGCCTTGGCTGACTCTGAAGTATTCCTTACTCAGATCAAGCCAACTCCTGAAGGGCCAGAGTCTTCTATTCAGCAGTGCAACCTAGCTGCCAAGCACCTCCCCTGCATCACCTTTATCAAGGAAGACATGCAGATGAGGAATTCTAAGCATGATAGGCCGCTGTATTTCACTGGGTACATCGGCTCTAGTGAAGTTAATCGGATCCAAGTTGATTCGGGTTCCGCTGTGAGCATCATGCCCTTGTGCCTCATGTACAGCCTCGGGATTCCTGCCAGTAAGCTGGCATCAACTAGCACAGTAATCTACGGATTTAACACCAGTGGGTCTCACCCACTTGGTAAAATCTGAGTGAAGCACCAGATGGGAGAGTTGAAGTCCAAAGTCACATGTTATATGATTGACGTAGAGACTTCCTATAACTTATTGTTGGGTCGACCTTGGATCCACAATAATATTATAGTTCCCTCTACTCTTCATCAGTGTCTAAAATATGTAGATATGAATAATGAAGTCAAGACGGTGGTTGCGGACAAATAACTGTTTAAGGGGATGGAGAATTATTTCACTGATTATCTCCTCTACGGTAATGAGTCCGATACTGAATCATCAGCCCAAGGCACGGACAGTGGTGGAGAAGCTGATACCAAAGTCAGGCTTGATTATGATGTTGGTTTTGTTATAAATGACATTGTACCGCTTGTAATCAATCTTGACGATGAAGAATTGTCAGATGAAGGTTGTAATTGGCAACTTGTTGACGAATTAATAAAAGATGATTTAGAGTACTTGTTGTCTTTGACTGATATAATGACAGGATTATATGACGATCCTGACTTGCACCTACCAACACGGTCGCCGTGCATAATGCAGAAGCTGGTCCAAGGCTCCTCTGGGACATCACTCATCATCTCAGGTAGATCAAGTAATGAAAAAGACTTGGTCTACGGAAAAGGATATGCAGTTCTGATGCCAAATCACTTCTTAGAGGAAGACGTCAATGATAACGAGTCTATGCTCCACACATTCAGATATAGTCCGGAAACACTGGATATCATGAAGAAGTAGGGGTACAACTTAGCACGAGGGGGAGGCCTTTGCTTCGGACGAGGTCCTCAAGTCCCACCCAAAGTGGCATATGTCCCAAGAGGGAAGCCGGACAACTATTATGCATTCAGAAGGGTATTGGGATATGAATCTTCCTTAGAAAATGAATGCTTTTGGTAAATCAACAACCACCTACCTGATGAAGGAGACGGACATTCGTCTGATTCATCTGCTTAGGATTCTGACGTAAGCCTGGGCGAAGCCTTCAAAGCCTTGATGTAAAACATGGCTACAGCTAACCCTTCCCATGGAGGATGATGAGGAGATGCCATTATGGGAAGACCTGTGGGTTTATCACCTCAACATGCAGTACAGGGACCAGTTCGAGCAAAGAGAACCCCCCGCTGAAGATATAATCATCCAAGTCAATATGGGCGACAAAGCTAATCCAAAACCCATCTTCATGAGCGGTAGTCTTCAACCAAAAGAAAAGGAAGAATTGGTCACTCTTGTTAGGGAATATATCGACGTGTTCGCTTGGAACTACGAAGATATGCTGGGGCTAGACCCGAATGTGGCAACGTACTGCCTCAATATCAAGCCGGATGCTAAACCTGTCAAGCAACAGCAAAGACGGTTTCGTCCGCAAATTATGAAGGTAATCATGGTAGAAATTAAAAGGCTCATTAAGTCTGGCTTCATCACAAAAGTACAGCATCCAGACTGGGTTCCGAATATTGTCCCGGTATTAAAGAAGAATGGGACAATTAGGATCTGAATCGACTACAAAGACCTGAACGCCACTTGCCCTAAAGATGATTTTCCTCTCCCAACCACCGACGTCATTATCGACAACACATGTGGGTTCGAGAGAATGTCCTTCATGGATGGCCTTTCGGGTTATAATCAAATCAAGTTACACCCGGATGACGCCAAACACACTGCATTCAGAGCCCCACTCGGCATTTTTTGCTACACGATCATGCCATTCGGGTTGAAGAACGTAGGCGCCACATACCAGCGGGCGATGATAAAGATTTTCTAAGATCATCTCTAGAAAACGGTCAAATGCTATGTCGATGACTTGCTCATGAAAAGCCATGACAAGAGTGATCACATCAAAGATCTTAGAACGGTGTTCGAGCTCATGCAGCTTACCAGCTAAAGATAAACCCTGCCAAATCCTTCCTCGGGAGGTCTAGTGGCAAGTTCCTCGGATTTGTCATCACCAATAAGGGCATCCATGTCGACCCTGATAAAGTGAAGGCAATTCAAGATCTGTAACCTCTAAGAAATTTGAGAGAGCTCAGGGGGTTATAAGAGCGATTGGCTTATATCCGACGGTTCATATCGAACATATTAGGGTAGTGCCAGCCATTCTCTAAGTTGAACAAGAAGAGCGTGTCATTTATTTAGAACGACGCTTGTCAAAAGGCATTTGAGGAGATCAAAGCGTATCTCATGAAGCCTCCTGTTCTTGTTTCACCATAGTCGGGTAAGCCGTTCCTGATCTACACCAAGGCAACAGACCTCTCGTTAAGCACCTTGCTCATGCAAGACGATGACAGCGGCCACGAACAGGCAGTATACTACCTGAGCTAGACATTAGTCGTTGCTGAGTCTCGTTATCTGATGATCGAAAAGTAGTGCCTTGCATTAGTGTTCACAGTTTAGAAGATGCGACACTATTTAGTCGGACAGACGATTTATGTTATCTCCAATGTAATTTCGGTCTGGATATTCATGACACAACTAGCCTCCATGAGCTGGCAATTGGTAAAATGGGCCTTGCTCTTATCCCAATATGACCTGCACTTCAAGCAACAGAAGTCGGTCAAAGGACAAGCAAGTTGTGATCTTTTGGCTGCAAACCCGATGACGGACGTAGCCGAGCTATATGATAACCTGCCGGATGATGCCCATGAAGTAAATACTACATCGCACCAACAAATATGGCAGTTGTATTTTGACAGAGCTTCTCGAGCTACTAATGTGGCAAGTACCCCCAGATGTTCTATGATCTCTGTTGACGTCAGAGTTGTCTTAGTTTCCCTGAGGAAACATGTCATACCCCGAGCTTATTCACTCACCGAACCGTGCTCTAATAACGTGACCGAATGCAACACGCTACTTTCGGGCTTAGTTTCGCCAAAGAGCTAGGGGTCAAATATCTTGAAGCGCATGGCGATTCGCAACTGATAGTCAAACAGACCTGTGGAGACTATGAAATGAGGAATCTAAATATGGTCTCCTGTTACCAAGCGGCCATTGAAATGGCAGACTCATTTGAAGAGTTCTTCATTGAATATATCCTGTGCCTTCAGAACACTTACGCGGATGCATTGGCGGCGTTAGCAGTATCACTGGCACAACCTCTCGAGACTAAACAGCTAGTTACAGTCATGACTCATCAATTATTCGTACCAGTATATGATGAGGTACAGTGAGACAAGGGGGTAGTTACCAAAGAGGTATACACGATCTGAGCCAAATTAGAGCCCCGACATTATCGCTTTCCTATTATCGACTACGTCCTGCATGGTATTCTGCCAGAGGACACGAAGGAGAGAGAATCCATCCGATGGAGAGCCCCAAGGTTCTTCTATGATACGAAAACCCGGACGTTATATCGTCGCGGGTATGATGGCTTGTTGCTCTGGTGCCTTTCAAATAAAGAGGTAGAAGAAGTCCTTTGGGAAGTACACGAAGGTGAATGTAGCACACACAAGCCTGGTCCCAAGCTCTATAATCGTATAAGGAGAATGGGATATTTCTGGCCAACAATGGTCAATGACGCAATTCAGTACTCTCAAAAATGCCACGTGTGTTAAATTCACGCGAACAACATGCATCATCCTCCAGAGTAGTTGCATCCTTCGGCTACATCCTGGCCATTCGAGACGTGGGGAATGGACATTGTAGGTCCCATTTTTCCTTCGTCAGTCAAAAGCGATCAGTTTATTCTAGCAATCATCGACTACTTCTCCAAGAGGGCTGAGGCAATCCCGCTAAAAGAAGTGAAGACGAGCAACATCATCAAGTTTATCAAACACCATGTAATCTATCAACACGGTGTCCGAAGACAGATCGTGAATGACAACGGTCCTCAATTCATCAGCAACTCCTTCATCAGGTTTTGTGAGAAATTCAAGATTCAAGACATCTCGTCAACGGCCTATAATCCAGCTGTAAATAGATTAGCTGAGGTGTTCAACAAGATAATTATCAAGATATTGTCGAAGCTTGTGAAGACTAACAAGCGAGACTGGGAAGATAAGCTCGGAGAAGCAATCTGGGCATATCGCACAACCGTATGCACGCCAACCGGAGCGACCCCGTACTCTCTGGTCTATGGGTGTGAAGCAGTTCTTCCGCTCGAAGTTCAAATCCCATCACTTCGCATTGCCCTCGCAACGAAGATGACGATCGAAGAACAACATTAAAAATGTCTCAAGGAGCTCGAGATGTTGGATGAAAAGTGTTTGGAGGCTCAAGAACGCATTGAGTTCTACCAAACCAGGATGTCGAGAGCCTTCAACAAGAAGGTGTGATAGAGGAGTTTCAAGGAAGGAGATCTGGTCCTCGCTGCTCGACGACCGATAATCCTCAACTCTAAGAAAAAAGGTGAATTCGAACTCAAATGGGAAGGCCAGTTTATAATAGAGATGGTCTATTCTAGCAGTGCATATCACCTAATTACCCAAAATGGCGACCAGCAATTAATGCTGATAAATGGAAAGTTCCTGAAGAAATACTACCCATAGTATCTTCAGGATAACCCATTTCAACGGAAAGTTCCTCGTGGGATGTTTCACCCACTTTCTTCGAGGATAGCCCTAGATTTATCCTCCACTATAAATTTCCCCACTGATCAAATTCATTGACGGTGGGTCTACAAAATTGTCTTGTTCAAGTACCAAAATCTCCTTTTGATTCCTTCTATGAACAAGAGGCCCACTCAAAATTTCTTTCACGCTAGAGATAGAATATAAAATTCTTCCTCCCTAAGCATAAGATCCCCTTCGTGATAAACAGAAGGGCTCTATCCTTTCTTTTTCCAGGCCATGCTGACTGAAGGTATAGGTTAGAATAGGATCTTCAGACCAAGTTGTCCGCTTGAAGGTCACCTAAGTCTTTTCAGTTCTTATAGCGGAGATCACACTCTTAGTTCTGTCTCATTCCTAGGTAGCGTCGACTGAAGGTATGCGTCAGGATTTTCATATGAGGCCATTCAACTAAAGGTCACATGAATCTTTCTGATTCTCTGAGTGGAAACCCCACTCTTAGTCTCACTCCCATTCCCAGATAGCTTCGACTGAAGGTATACGCTGGGATTTTCAGACCATGCTATCCGACTGAAGGTCGCCTGAGTCTTTCCAGTTCTCAGAGTGGAGATCCCACTCTTAGTTCCATCCCTCTCCTAGGTAGCACCGACTGAAGGTATGCACTGGGATTTTTAGACCAGGTTGTCCGACTGAAAGTCGCTTAAGTCTTTTCGGTTCTCAGAGTGGAGATCTCACTCTTTGTTCCATCTCTCTCCTAGGTAGCGCCGACTGAAGGCATGCACTAGGATTTTTAGATTAGGTCGTCTGAGTGAATTTTGTCTAAGTCTTTTCGAACCTCAGAGTGGTGATCCCACTCTTTGTTCCATCCTTCTCCTAGGTAGCGCCGATTGAAGGTATGAGCCAGGATTTTAATACTAGGTTGTCCGCCCAAACGTCACCTAAGTTTTTTCAGTTCTGGTAGTGGAGATCCCACTCTTAGTTCTATCCCTCTCCAAGGTAGCGCCGATTGAAGGTATGCGTCAGGATTTTCAGACCAGGTAGTCCAACTGAAGGTCACCTGAGTCTTTTCAGTTCTCGGAGTGGAGATCCCACTCTTAGCTCCATCCTATTTCTAGGTAGCACTGACTGAAGGTATGCGCCAGGATTTTTAGATCAGGTTGTCCGACTGAAGGACACCTGAATCTTTCTGGTTCTAAGAGTGGAAACTCCACTCTTGGTTCCATCCCTCTCCTAGGTAGCACCAACTAAAGGTATGCGCCGAGATTTTTAGATCAGGTTGTCTGCTTAAGGTCGCCTGAATCCTCTCCACTCCCAGGGCAGAGTTCCTGCTCTTGGTTTCATCCATTCACCATGAGAGATAGAATATAAAATTCTTCCCCTCTCACCAACTTAAGTTTATCAACAAAAAACGCCTTAATCCAAGATTCTTCTTGAGGAATTTGATCCCAAATTCTAAGCAGGGATAGGTCGACGCCTCACACGCATCGCCGGGTTAGCCTTCCCGTGAAAAAAAAGACAAAGTCTATGTATTCAATATCATAGTGCCAAGTCTAAGAGAGTTTCATTCTCATAGCACAACGTCACGTGCAGAACGTGTTCAAATAATCTGGATGCTAGCCCGATTCAAATGGTAGTCGGTAAAGACACACCAAATCCGTTGAGGGCTAGAATAACCCCAAAGTCAACGCCTAACACGCATTGCCGGTAAGTCTCTTACCCATAAAAGAGTACCAAACCTATGTATTTAACATCATAGCACCAAGTCTAAGAGAGTTTCATTCTCTTCGCGCAACGTCACGTGCGGAAAGGGTTCAGATAATCGGCATGCTAGCCCGATTCAAATGGTAATCGGTAAAGGCTTATCAAATTCGTTAATGGCTAAGGGTTTGCCAAAAATCCTATGAGTATTATGGTTAATTATTTCTAATGAAATAAAAAGTTCATAATAAAGCAAGGGGAGCCATATTTTATTTATAAAGACTGAGACTACAATTCCTTAAGCATCAAATTTGTGACAACAGATTTGTTGTTTCAATCAGGATACTTTACCAATAAAAGCTTGCTGAATTTCCTCCTGTAGCTCAGCCCTGAAAGACTCCTCACTGGTGTTGAGCGTCTTCACAGTCTCCTCCTGTTGAGGAAAATAACGTGCGTTACCTTCGAAGTTGCAAGTATACAACTTAACAAGTTATAGTATAAAAGATTATCGATCCCA
>JBAKGM010019605.1:0-28661 GCA_037177215.1 Asparagus racemosus | reverse complement strand
CGTTGACCGGCGTCATCACAATTTAAGCTTTTCGAGCTTTTGAGGCTGGGAGAGCTAGTTCGTGCTTGCGTACTCCCGGTGGTCCATTGGGGGTCATCGAGTTATCCTTAAAAATATTTCATGAAAATACTCTCCAGGAACTTCTCAACAAAACATGAGACATTTTATACTCGTATACCTTGTTGGAGTAATTATGGGGCTCGAATAAACTGAACTGGATGAAAAATAACCCTTAATGGGTGATAACCCCGCTAAATAAATATTCAGGGCCCCTCCGGACATGTGGAAGAGAGAAGGAGTCAATTAACGGGGTGATTTGGCGCCGTTTTTCTTTTTTTTTACTTTCTTCTCTTTTTTTCTTTCTCTTTTTTTTGTTGTGCGCGCGCGGAGGGGTTCGGCCATGTCCGCGCCACCTGCGGGTGGCGCGGCCGCGGCCGAGCCACCAGGCATCTCAGCTATGGCCGAGACACCGTGTGGTGCCTCAGCTATGGCCAAGGCACCATGGCCCATGGTGCCTCGATCGTGGCCGAGGCACCATGGCTGTGTGGTGCCTCAATCATTTTAACCATGGCCATGTGGTGCCATGTGCTCGATTTTTATGTTGTGACTTTTTGAATCTTCTGATCTTTTTTGCATCTGACCTATTCAATTTTTTGTGCAGATCACCATGTCGTCGACGAGATCACGTGCTCCAAGGAGTCAGTCAGCCATCCTGCCACGCGAGGGTGCACCTCCCTCATTCGCTGGTGAGCCGTTTTTTCATCATCCCTCCATGCATATGCATACTGCATCCCCACTTCGTTCTCCTTTGTGAGGCGATTGGGAAGAGCCGAGATCCTCCTTTGTGAGGTTCAACGCTTAAAAGATAGGCTTTGCTTGGTCATCACCTATCTTAAGGCCATTAATGGGGGCGATTCCGTGTCGCCTTTCATTCGTTACAATAGAGTATACCGTCACTTTACTTATGCGACGGGGTATATTGTTCTCACGAGCGCGTGATGCAGCCTAAATTGTCTCACCCGTTATAAGGTCTTGACTCTATCTCACGGATTTACGAGATGAGCTCAACGCCTCATATTTTCCTCAAAATATCCTTTATGGCTGGGTTTAACCCATTCTATTTCCTTGTTTCAGTTGAGTATCCCTCCGGAGCATTCTCTTCTCATGCGGTTGATGGGCACCGCGGGGAGCATTACACTACATGCGATGATCCTGCCATTTTGACTTCACCTCAGTTTGCACTGGATATGTTGGCGGAGGCCACCCAGGTGGTACTTGAGGGGAGCCCTCACGTACTTAGATTGTAGATCACAGACACACTGCTTGTGAGGGACACCAGCTCCACTCAGCCTTTGAGAAAGAAGGACTACCTATTCAGTGATTCCGTCAAAGATCCAGATGCAGCCCTAATTGAGAGTGAGCAGTGGCTGTATAAGGATGATGGAGGGTCCTTATATCTCCCATGGATACCTTGCCATCTCTCATTGATCGACTTGAGGTACCAGGCTATGACACGGGAGATGTTGTGGCTCTTGATGGAGGAGCATGACCATATTCAGTGTGGGTTCATTACCCACCAGGCGATCCCGGGCTCGAGTAGAAGCCGTGTTATTAGACTACATCCCGACGTGTTAGGATTAGACACACCGCCCCGTGATAAGCTATTTACTGCTGCCCAGACTTTGAAGAATCGTCTTGCGAAGCTGGGGTGAGAGATGTCAGCACCTCGTCGCAGATTTTTTTGCTGGGTACCTTCTTCAGATAAGCTCTGGTGGACTCATCTGACAAACTATGTCATTAGCCGATGGGGTGAGGAGCTTCGCGCTTGTGGCTTATATGTAGCAATCCGCGCCACCATGTACGGGCTCCCGATTAGCGCAAATCACTTCTTTATCTTATCGGAGCTCTACAACCTGGACTCGAACACATTTTTGACCAGGCATGGTGAGCTAGGGCTAGCTCTCCATGAGATGCATCAGATCCTCGGATTACCCATGGGGAAGATGGTATATCAGGAGTAGTTCCCTTCGAACTGGGAGTTGGGCCAGCTGAGGGATCACATGCCCGGCTGCTATGACACTTTATGGGACCTCACTTGTCACTATCACATTGCTTTGGCACAGGCTGAGCCACTAGCGAAGAGGAAGTCGTAGGTGAGCCTGAAGCAATTCGCAGATTATTTGTTCACGCACCTGGAAGGCAATTCTGACGAGGCGATCTGTGAGTTAGCACCCCTCACTCCTTTGGAGGTTAACAAGCTGATCAGGAAGTCCGACGCTAGCTCTTATACCCTTGGTAGTACCGAGGATGGTTTTCCTATGGGGACCAAGTTTGCGACTTTCTTGTGGCATGAAGTGAAGCCGATCCGGCTGATGACCCTTTTAGTCGGCTACCTCGCAATCTAGTTGAAGAAGTGCATGGTACCGTATCAGTCCGGTGATGCCCTACCATTGGAGGTGCTTTATCCTGCAGTTCAGCTTGCCCATAAGAAGGAACTTTCTCTTCTTTCAGTGACAGGAGCTATTATTTATCATGGGCTCTGTCAGATAGTCATTGCCTTTACTCAAGGGAAGTGTGAACCATCGACTCAGATTCCTCCCATTAAAGTGAAGCTTCCATACACCTACTTGATGGTCTGGTTCGTCCTTCACCGCCCTGATATGATGTCAGCACTGGGCCTTGCATATCCATCCACCCCCTTATTACAGTTGTTAGAGGATTGCAAATGGAAGGGGTGTGGGTTCGCAGAGATACAGAAATAGGTGCAGATTCATAAGGGTTGGGTCTTCTCCAGATGCTTCCCACGATTCTCTGGTCAGTTTGGTGAGTCTCTGATTAACGAGGAGACGCCGAGGGCGAACCGGACTTCACTTGATGTCGGCTGCTTTAATTGGCTGACGAATATCAGGCAGGGCTACCTCACCTTTCGTGTGAGAGACGAGTGCTTCATCGAGCCATATCTCCCTTGTCAAGTCACCCGCCAGTTTGATTATGACCAACTTTATGTTGGGAATCCGAATCGGCAGCTTTGGATTCATGGCGGATTGGTGGACGGCGTCTGAACGTGACTATGGAGCGTGACGGGGTGTACTAGCACTAGGTTTAGCCTCCCGAGTACTGACCACCAGCTGGAGTCGACATTCTTATATTGCAGGTGGCTCTTGGTAGCCAACGAGCCTGTCCACGTGAAGCCCATTGCGGAATTAGTGGTCGAAAAGAGGCCTTGGGCTGACACTCAGACGATTCAGAGGGCAGCTTGGGTGCAAAGGAAGGGTTGCAAGACTCGGCAACCGGACGAGGGTGAAGAGGGGGTCTTCAGTTCTGGCGAAGAGGCCTTGGGAGGAGATCATGCAGACGACGAAGCTCGTGAGGAGGACTTTAGTATTTCCTTTTCATTTTTCTCTTTCCGTCCCTTTTTTTTATTATCGGGTTTGACAGCAATTTGAACTCTCAGGAATGTCAGTCGAGGAGGAGGAGGAGCTTCACCCCTCTTACGGGGAGAAGTCTTGAGCTGGGGCTCAGGCCGTTAAGTGGAAGAAGTTAGCCCATAAGTCTTGTGCGGGTCCTCAAGCTTTTAATGTAGACTTGACTGGTGACGACCCAGTCAGCGACGGAGGTAACGCTTAACTGCCATGTAGTCCCTTTTGACCATTTAATCCTTCGACCGCGGGGCTCACATTTCTCCATATCTATGCAGGAGGATATGGAGACAACGTTGCCAGCTTCGATTTTTCCCATCATGATTTCGTCAATCCTAGTTTCACTCAACAGGTGCACGGGTCTGTGACAGACGGGTCTGAAACTACCAACGTAGGACCTAATTCAGCCAATCTAGCTACATCTATTATTGGTAATACCCCATTTAGACAGCGAATAGGGGAATTGAACGATAAGGAATTCATGCCTCCTCTAATTGTCTCTATGCTTCTTGCTCTTTTAGAGAACTTGCAGGAAGCAAACATGCAGGCTGAGATTAGGGAGGCTGACTCCATTGTAGGAGGTAAGTCATTTTAGCCAATCGCAGGTTCTTGATTCTGCTTCTTTCACTTATGCCCTCTTATATCAGATTTTTCGATAGAGGACTTTAATGAAGATGGCCTTCTTGTGGAGGCCCCCATGGATGACTTGATACTTGGTTTGCTCAGAGATGACTATCTTCCTGATGACATATCCCCTGGCCTAGCAGTTCTTAGAAAAACCGAGGCTTGTCCCTCTAGAGGTATGGGTTCTTCCCCTTGTTAATTGTAGGACTAGCCATTTTTGACTAATAGAACTATAATTTGATGAATCTGACGAATTCATTTGTTGGTGGCAGGAACATCTCATTCTACTGCTCCTCTGGAACTAGCTACCATGGCAGCTGTCGTGCTAGAAGAACACGTCGTGAGACTGACCACCGTAGTTGGTGCATCAACGACGGTTATTCCACCTATGGCCCTGCTAGGTCACGAAGCTATACCGATGGAAGCAGGTATGGGTTATTCAGGTGAGGATATCTACGCCAAATTTTAATCTAAAGTGTCTAACCCCCCTTTTTTCCTTACAAGGCTCACCTTGAGATTTCATGACTTGGCGAGGGCGCTGATGTCAGATGATGACCCAGCTCAGCTTATTATCTGCCTGGAGGTTCGCTCATTCTTTTCTTTGAGGAACGTGGTGATCGACAAGCTCCTTCACGGTGGGCTTTCTCTTTGTCAGTTCAGGCCGGTGCTCAGCCCTAGGATGGCCATGATACGGGATGATGGTTATCCAGAGTTAGCCCAGGCCATTGCTGATGACCTCGATCATCTAGAGGCCAAGCTTTAGAGACTGCAGGAGCTGCAGGCAGCGATTACTTCTTCATATATAGCTACTCAAGGAGGAGCTCGTCTGGAGGCATGGTGTGACGCTCGTGCTTTCACTGGACTCGAGGTGCAGATACATCGGGACCAAGTGGATCAGATTGAGGCCGTTGTTGCTGAGACTTCATCATCTCTGGGCCACCTTCAATTCTATGTTACAGTGAGCGAGGCCAAGAGAGCACAGCTCAAGCGAGAGCTTCAGGCGGAGGAAGAGAACTTGAGTGTCCTTAAGCTGACAAGGGCCAATAAAGAGGAGGCTTTCACCGTCGTGTCCAAGAAGCTTGAACCTTTGAAGCAGAAGCTAGTTGAGGTTGAGAAGGAAGCTATGAAGTCCTTGAGCACCAACGAGGAGTCTTTCAGGGTTGATTTGCAGAAGGAACTCCAACAAGCTTACAACGACGAGTTGTCTCAGCTGGAACAACAAATCTTTTGTCATACACTTGGTGTTTGAATAGCTGTAATTTCTTTTTTGGAAGGACACAACTCTCCTTTGATTGCATAAATTTTAATCCTTCTTTTCATTGCTTATTATGATTTCTTATTTCATTTGAAATAATCAAGCACAATACTCATAGGATTTTTGGCAAACCCTCAGCCATCAACGGATTTGATAGCCTTTATCGATTACCGTTTGAATCACGCTAGCATGTAGATTTTCTATACCCGTTCCGCACGTGACGTTGCACTAAAAGAATAAAACTCTCTTAGACTTGGTGCTATGATGTTGAGTACATAGGCTTTGTCTTCTTTCACGGGCAAGAGACTAACCGGCAACATGTGTTAGGCATTGACTTTAGGGTTATTGGCCAACCCCCAGCCATCAACGGATTTGGTGAGCCTTTGTCGATTACTATTTGAATTGGGCTAACATGCAGATTTTCTAAACCCGTTCCGCATGTGACGCTGTGCTAAAATAATGAAACTCTTTCAGACTTGGTGCTACGATGTTAAATACACAGACTTGGTTAATTATCACAGAAATTGACTACCTGGCTACATGTATTAGACGCAGGCTTATCCCTACTTAGGTTTTGGGATAAAATTTCCCAGACTTGAATTCTGGTGTCTTCCTCAATCGGTAAAAGACTAAACCGACAACACATGTTAGACATTGACTTATCTCTTCTTAGGATTCAGGATAAAATTCCCCATGCGTGTAAGGCGTGGATTGTGGTGTTATTAATAACAACCTGCCACAATTTTGAATATGTGGGCTGTCATTCTTTTTACAGTTAAGAACTAACCGGCAACGCATGTTAGTCGTAGACTTATCCCTACTTAGGCTTCGGGATAAAATTCTCCAGAATGAATTCCGGTGTCTTCTTCAATCGAAAAAAGACTAAACCAACAACGCGTGTTAGGTATTGACTTATCCCTTCTTAGCAATCAGGATAAAATTCCCCAGAATGAATTCTGGTGTCTTCTTCAATTAGAAAAAGACTAAACCAGCAACGCGTGTTAGGCATTGACTTATCTCTACTTAGGATTCGGGATAAAATTCCCTAAGATGAATATTGGATTGAAAGATTTCTGTTAAGAAGATAAGATTAATGTGGGAAAGGAAGGATTTTATAATCTGTTTCCCGATGGTGGAGAGGAAGAATTTTGTATCCTATCTCCAGGTGAAGATAAATCTGAAATAAGAGAGGAAGGATTTTATACCTTGTCTCTTACTCCTAGAGAGGAAGAATTTTATATTCTATCTCTAATCCTGATGTCGAAAAGGAAGAATTTTATATTCTGTTTCTCGATGTTGGAGAGGAAGGATTTTGTATCCTATCTCCCGTGCGAAGGAGACTAAAAGTGGGCTCTCCATTTTGAGAATCTTGAGAGGTGAAACTAAGAGTGGGATCTCCACTCCAAGAATCGAAAAGATTCAGATAGCTTTCACTTTTATAGGATTCGCTACATGATCTAGAAATGACTTTCTCATTTATCAAGATGAAGTTCTAATTTCAACCCTAACCCTGGGGAGGCGCGATCAAAGAGGAAAGGATAGAGCCCTTCTGTTTATCATGAAAGGGATCTTGCACTTGGAGAGAAAGAATTTTATATTCTATCTCTAGTGTGAAGAAAATTTTAAGTGGACCTCTCGTTCATGGAAAGAACCAAGAGGGGATTTTGCTGGTGAATTGGATCAGAAAGATTTTTTGTGGACTCACCATCAAGGAATTTGATCAGTGAGGGATTTTATGGTGGAGAACAGATTTGGGGTTATCCTCAAGGGCAAAAGGTGAAATATTCCTCAAGGAACTTCCCGTTAAAATAGATTATCCTAAATATACTAAGGATAGTATCTTTTTAGGAACTCTCCATTTATCGATATTAATTGCCTGTCGCCATTTTGAGTGGTTAGGTGATATGCACTGTTTGAATAAACTATGTCTATCACAAACGGCCCCTCCCATTTGGATTCAAACTTACCCCTTTTTTTAGAATCGAGAATTATTGGTCGTCGAGCAGTGAGGACTAGGTATCCTTCCTTAAAGCTTCTCTGTCAGACTCTCTTGTTGAAAGCTCTCGACATTCTGGCTTGGCGAAATTCGATGTGTTGTTGAACTTCCAGGCACTTTTCACCTAAAACCTCAAGCTCTTCAAGGCGTCTTCGATGTTGTTCTTCAGTTGTCATCTCCGTTGTGAAGGCGATACAAAGTGAAGGGATTTGGACTTCTAAAGGAAATACAGCTTCACATCCATATACCAGAGAATATGGGGTAGCTCTGGTAGGTGTGCGTATTGTGGTACGATATGCCCAGAGTGCTTCTCCGAGTTTATTGTCCCAATCACGTTTATTGGTCTTCACGAGTTTCGACAAGATCTTAATGATTGTTTTGTTGAACGCATCCGCTAATCTATTTGCAGCATGATTATAAGCCGTCAACAAGACATTCTGAATCTTGAATTTCTCACGAAACTCGATAAAGGCATTGCTGACGAATTGAGGACCGTTGTCATGTACAATTCATCTCAGCATGTCGTGTCGATAGATGACGTGATGCTTGATAAATCTGATTACACTGTTCGTCTTCACTTCTTTCAGCAGAATTACTTCAACCCATTTGGAGAAGTAGTCAGCAATCGTGAGGATGAACCGATCACTTTTAACCGACGGGGAAAAAATAAGGCCCGCAATGTCCATCCCCCACGTCTTGAACGACCAAGATGTAGATGAAGGATGCAAATGCTTTGGGCGTTGATGCATGTAATTCATGTGAATTTGACATGCGTGACACTTTCAAGCGTACTCAATTGTATCATTAATCATCGTTGGCTAGAAGTATTTCATTCTTCTGATATTATCATAAAGTTTGGGATTATGTTGGTGTGCACCACACTCTCCTGCGTGTGCTTCCCTAAGGACTTCTTCCACTTCTTTGTTCAAAAGGCACTGGAGTAGCAAGCCATCGTACCCGCGACAGTATAACGTCTAGGTCTCTATATCATAAAAGAACCTCGGTGCCTTTTGTTAGATCGATTCTCTCTCTTTTGCGTCCTCTGGCAAAATGCCTTATAGGACGTAGTCGACTCTAGGGAAACGCCAATCCCAAGGCTCTAGTTTAGCGTGGGTTGTGTACACCTCTTTGATGACCACCCCCTTCTGTTCCTCTTCCTCATCATATATTGGTACAAATAATTGATGAGTTCTCATAGTGACTAACGGTTCCGTGTTAGGAGGTTACACCAACAATATTGCTAACGCTGCTACTGCGTCTGTGTATGCGTTCTAAAAGCGCAGAATATACTCAATGAAAAATTCTTTAAACTAGCTCACCATCTCAATGGCCGCATGGTGATACAGAATCAAGTCTAGATTCCTGACTTTGTAGTCTCTACGGATCTGTCTAACTATGAGTTGGGAATCCCCAAAGGCTTCAAGATATTTGACCCCCAGCTCTTTGGCAAAACTAAGCCCAATAAGTAACACATTGTATTCGGCCACATTATTGGAGCACAGCTCGGTTAGCGAGTAAGCACGAGGCATCACATACTTCTATGGGGAAACTAAGACAACTCTAACTCTGGAAGAAATCCTAGAACATCCAGGGGTACTTGCCACATTGGTTTCTCGAGAAGCTCCGTCAAAATACAATCGCCATATTTGTTGATGCGATGTAGTGTTGACTTCATGAGTTTCATCTGGCAAGTCGTCATATAATTCAGCTGCATCCACCATTGGCTTAGTTGCTAGGAGATCGTAAATTGCCTGACCCTTGACCGACTTCTGTTGCTTGAAGTGCAGGTCGTATTGAGACAAGAGCAAGGCCCATTTCACCAATTTCCAACTCATGGAGGCTAGTTGTCTCATGAATATTTAGACTGGACTTACGTTGGAGATAACATAAATCGTCTGTCTAACTAGGTAGTGCTGCAACTTTTGAATCGCGAACACCAACACAAGGCACCACTTCTCGATCATCGGATAGTGGAATTCAGCACCCACTAAAGTCTAGCTGATATAATATACTGCCTATTCGTGATCGCTGTCATCATCTTGTGAGAGTAACGTGCTTAACGAATGGTTCGTCGCTTTGGTGTAAATCAAGAACGGTTTACCCGATTGTGGTGCAACAAGAACCGGAGGATTCACAAGATATGCTTTGATATCCTTGAATGCCTACTGACAAGCATCGTCCTAAACAAATGATACACCTTTTTTGGCTAGTTTAGAGATGGCTGGCATTTTCCAGAGAGATTCGATATGAATCACCAGATATAAGCCAATCGCTCTTGTAACCCTCTGAGTTCTCTTAGGCTCTTCGGAGGTCGCAACTCCTGCATTGCCTTCACTTTATCCGGGTCAACATGAATACCCCTATTGGTGACAACGAATTCGAGGAATTTGCCACTGGACATTCCAAGGAAAGACTTTCCGGGGTTCATCTTTAACTGATGAGTTCGCATGAGGTCGAACACTATCCTCGAGTCTTTGATATGGTCGTTTTTTGTCGCGGCTTTTCACGACTAAGTCATCGACGTAGCACTCGACCGTTTTCCAAAGATGTTCCTAGAAAATCTTTGTCATCGCTCGCTGGTACGTGGCACATGTGTTCTTCAGGCCGAACGGCATGACTGTGTACCAGAAGATGCCGAGGGGAGTTCTGAACACCATGTGTGCATCATCCGGATGCATTTTGATTTGATTATAACCCGAAAAAACATCCATGAAGGATATTCTCTCGAATCCACATGTATTATCAATGATGACATCGATGATTGGAAGAGGAAAGTCCTCTTTTGGGCATGCGACATTCAGATCTCTGTAATCAATGTAGATTCTGATCGTCCCATTCTTCTTCAGGACTGGGACGATGTTTGCCACCCACTCTGGATGCTGTGCTTCCTTGATAAATCCCGACTCTATAAGCTTCTTTACTTCCGCTACGATTGCTTCCATGATCTACAGATGAAACCGTCTCTGTTGTTATTTGACGGGTTTGGCATCGATCTTGATGTTGAGACGGTGCGTCGCCACATTGGGGTTGAATCTTGGTATATCCTCGTAGTTCCAAGCGAAAATAGCAATATATTCCCTGACGAGAGCAACTAACTCCTCTTTCTCCTCTGGGGGAAGACTGTTACTAATGAATATGGGCTTAGGGTGTGTTTCATCACCCATGTTGACTTGGACCACTTCATCCTCAATGGGGGGGTTCTCTTTGCTCGAAATGGTCCCCATACTACAGATTGAGGTGATATATCAACGGGTCTTCCCATGTCGGTATCTCCTCATCGTCCTCCATCGTGGCTAGGTCGGTTGTGGTCATATTCGACATCAGACCCTTGAACGCTTCACTGATGCTGACGTAAGAATTCCAGGTGGATGAATCATATGAATGTCCATCTCCCGAATCGGATAATCAATTATTGATCAACCAACAACACTCATCTTCTGAAGAAGATACATACCCCAATCCTCTCCTGAACCTATAGTAATTATTAGGTTTCCCTTTTGGGACGTGTGCAGCTTTGGGTGGGACTTGAGGACCTCGTCCGAAACAAAGACCCTCTCCTTGTGCAAAGTCGTACCCCTATTTTTTCATAAGGTTCAGTGCCTCTAGACTGTATCTGAAGAGTTGAAGGCTAGGCTCGTTGTCATTGACGTCCTCCCTCAAAAAGTAGTCTGGTATTAGAATCGCATCTCCTTTACTATAGACCAAGTCTTTTTCGTTACTTGTTCTACCCGGAATGACGAGCGTTGCCCCGAAAGAGTCCTGGAACTGCTTTTGCATTAGACAAGATGATCAAGTTGGTAAGTGCAACTCAGGGTCATCGTATAATCTTGTCATCATGTTAGCAACAGACAATGAGTACTCTACATTATCACTTATTTTATTGTCGGCAAGTTGCTAATTACAACTACTATCCGATGATTCTTCATCGTCAAGATTGATTATAAAGGGTACAATATCATTTATAACAAAACCACCATCGTAATTAAGCCCAGCTTCAATATCAACTTCGTCGCCACTGTCCGTGTCATGGGCTGATGATTTAGTATTGGACTCGTTACCGTAAAGGAGGGAGTCAGTAAAGTAGTTTTCTAACCCCTTAAATGGTTGCTTATCCACGACCACCGTCTTGACTTCATTATTTGTGTCCACATATTTTAGACACTGATGAAGAGTGGAAGGGACTATAACATTATTATGGATCTATGGCTGACCCAATAATAAGTTATAGGAAGTCTCTGCATCCATCACATAGCAAGTGACTTCGAACTTCAGATCTCCCATCTGGCATTTAATCTAGATTTTACCTAGTGGCCGAGACCTACTGGTATTAAATCCATAAATTACTGTGCCTGTAAATGCCAGCTTACTGGCAAGAATCCCGAGGCTATACATCAGGTGGAGGGGCATGATACTCATAGCGGAACCCGGATCAACTTAGATCCGGTTAACTTCACTAGAGCTAATGTACCTGGTAAAGTATAGGGGCCTGTCATGCTTCGAGTTCTTCATCTATATGTCTTCCTTGATAAAGGTGATGCAGGGGAGGTGTTTGGTTGTGAGGTTGTACTGTTGGGCTGAAGACTCTGGCTCTACGGGACTTGGCTTGATCTAGGTGAGAAGCACCTCGGCGTCAGCCAGGACTTCCTGAAGGGCCTCTCTGGTCTCTTTCGACAACCTTAACAGCTCGTAGAGAGTTATCCTCACTGGGATGTTAGCCAATTAGGCTATGACATCGAAGCGATGCAGGGAGTTTGAGCTTCCTGGTTTGTCCCTTCCAATCGGTCGACTGAATCGGGACTGCTTTGGGGCTTGAGCCTCCTGCTGTTGGGGTTGCTTCTCCTTCGATTTTGCCACGTCCTCCTTGGCGGCCACCTGCTGCTGTGCTTTTTCAGCATGCGTAGGAGGAGTTATCGCCATTCCTAACTCTGTCAGCATCTTAGCATTTGGATTAGCAGCTTCGAGATACTTGTACTTATGCTTGTGTCCACTCCTGGTGGCAAAGACTTCAGGTTCCTCTTCAGAAAGTTGAAATGTCACTATTCATTCATCATCCTTCTCCAAGATTGCCGAAGTGGCATGACATAGTTTCCCCTTATGCTTTGACTTTTTCTTGGACGAAGAGGCCGTCCACTGATCATCTTCAAGTGGGTCAGGGTGGACCCAAAGAATCTTGACATTTGCGGTGGTATGTGGCACGAGCCCCTTTTCATGTTGCCCGTGAGGATCATCATTCACTGTCTTCATCCCCAATTTAACAATGGGTTCCGGTTGAAACCAAGTTAGAGGCACTGATATGAAGCTGATGGATATCGCGTTCGCCCCCACCTTCTTTTCTTTGGACTACTTTGGGTTAATAACCCCTACATCGATCAAGGCTTACATTTTATTCTTGAGAAGGTAGCACGACTTTGTTGGATGATGCACCGCTCTGTGGAATGCAAAGTACTTCAGATCTGTGACCTTATTGGCCTCCTCCTGATTCACAATCGGTGGTAGCTGGATCTTATTATTCTCTAGGAGGTATTTGAAGATACCGGAGACCTCATCCTCCTTGAAGGATTAGACTTTGGGGAACCTCGAAGCAGAGGGCTTCTGTTATTATGCTCTTTGCTGCCATTGGGGCTGCGATTGCTGTGGTGCTCGTTGTTACGGTTGTTGTTGCGACTGCAGCTAGAACATTTGGCTCGTGACCTCTGCTTTCGCCTGCTCCTTCCCTCTGCCGCGTGGCATGAAATCTGCTTGGGAGCATCTGCCACTTGCTACCTCTTTCTACATTTTCCTCTTAAGGAAATGCTCAGCTTGCTCCCCGCGCACCTTCAAGTCTTTCCATGTCTTAGACGGTGCCATTCCCATTGCTTCCAGCACGTCCAACGAAAGGTTGTTGTGGCAGGTCTAGAGAATGAACTCCTTAGTTATCAGGTCTCGACAATTCAATGCTTTGTTTCAGAACTGCTTGAGGAAGCTATCTACTATCTCTCTGTCCTTCTGTTTCACATCCAACAATGTTCCGATGGATATTTGGTATCGTCGTCAAAGAAATTAGTGAAGAACATGGTCTCCATATCATCCTAGCTGTTAACGCTTCCTAGTTTGAGACGGCGGTACCAACCAATGACAGCCCCTCGAATGGTGCCAACGAATGACCGAACCATCAAGAGCTCATTGCGTAGATAAACCCCATATAGGACTTGAAGTAGATCAAATGCTGAGTAGCTTAACCTTTCTCGTCGAATGGCGTAAAGTTTATTAAATTGAACTTCACCAGGTACAGGATTGATTCCCACTCCCTCGGGTACGGACAAGGTATACCCGTCTGCTTTACCTCTTGAGCAGAAATCAAAGTGTTGATCTTACTCTCGAGGTCCTTTATCTTCTCATTTTCGGGGTCGACGACGTTGCCACTGGCATTCTCGAGGCTACCCCCCACGTTCCGTTCATCAAGGGGATTATCGACATCATGGTCTTCATCTCTGTCTGTGTCGCTATCAGTTTGGTCAACATTATTGCGATGACTTGATTCACCTTGGCGATTCGTTAACGCCTGAATTTGCTGGTCATGCATCTCTCTCATTTGCTGCATGGCCATCTCCATCTCGAACTTGAAGTTCTCCTTTTACTTGGCCATAGCTTCTTCTAGCATCTTAGCCATCTGTTCTAAACTGATCATGAGCGCCTCACGGGGTCTTCCCTTACTGGAAACAGTGTTATCGAAAGCCATTGCGGAGTCAGTGTCTGACACTTCATAATCTGAGGGTAACCCCCTCTGAACTTTGTCGTAATTAGGATGCCTGATAGTCCCAGTCCGCAACCACGTTATTCATTGAGACGTCCCATGAATGGCACATGACGACGCCCCTTTGCTCATCATATTGATGGTGACTCTTGGCAAATCATCACCTTAAGGCACCGATCGTCTTCTGCGGTAATGTCTCGACCTAGGTTTTGGCACTTTGGTACCAAGTCTGTCAGATACTGACGCCTTCTTCTGAGCTACCTTGGTGCAGTTACACTCCAACAATACCTCCCTAATCAGCTTGGAACAGAGACAATGTGCATTCAACTCGGGGGAACTCCTTTTTCGGGATTTACTCATACCCCCAGGACGATAGTATAACTCATCAGCCGGAATGCCGGAGCAACCCATTGTGTGTTGGCATGACTTCTCTGGTATAATATCATTGTCGTCAGACGAAAACGTTTCCTTATAAGGATGGACCGCTTTATCAAAGCTTCCAAAAGTGACTCGTCTCGACGTTCGCCTTTGCGGGCATGAAGTCTGGACAGACTCTTGAACCTCATTTTGCAGTCCGGTGTGAAGAACTGGAGGGGTCTCCTTATTGTGGTGGAGGTGAATGCGACCTCCGGCGCCATGGGTAGTCTGGGACCTCTTCAATGGGCCCAAGCCCTTCGTGACTGGAGTCTTGCCTCGATTGTTGGGCAACGTGCCGAGGCACTCCATGGCTGTTGGCTTGCACCGGAATGTGCCTGCGGGATTAGCCAAAGCAGGAACAAGCTTAATCGGAGGTCCAGACATGGCCGCCGATGGTGGCCTCGGTGTCGTGGCAACCTTATTGAGATCACTCCGCAGTGGCTCAGTTGGGGTGCCGGACTTTAGCCTCTGTACCAGGGTGACCTTATTCAGATCACTCCGCAAAGGTACAGTTGGGGTGCCAGACTTTGGCCTCCAGACTCGGCGCATCTTTGGTGGCTTCCCAGCCACTTCCTTCTCTTTCAGCATTTCGGCCTCCTGGACTAGGGCACGTGCACGTGCAAGGAGTACGCTGCGCTTTCGAATGCGTTCCTCAAGCATTGAGCGATTCTGTCTGACGCGAACCCACTCACTTGTTAGCGGCTTGGAGGAGCTGCCCACCATCTCTTGTTCTAGATCTTAGATCTGCCTCATAGCTGATCCCATCCACTAACTGCAGGGCCTCAGTGAACCGACGCGCCATGCTTTAGTGCCGTCTCTGCCGGGTTCTCTTTGAGAGTGTAGGCACGCCTTCGGCGATCATCCCCTATGTAGAGGGGATGAAGTTTGCAGATATGGCCACCTTAGGGGCTGGGGAAACGCCGCTACCTGTAATCTTGATAGTAGCGAGGCTGAAATCTTCTGCCTGGGACTCCGAATTCGAGACCCAACGGATCTTCCTTACAGCGGAGATCATCTTGGACTTGGGGGGAGAGGAGGATCTGGATGAGGACGAAAAGTGCTCCTCGTACTTCTGTTGGTCGAACTCATATTCGACCTCCTCGTCGACCGAGATCTGGATCCGCGGCTGCGATACGACGACCTTGTCAACGAGACCATTGGCTCCCATTATGGTCGCCAGCTTGTTCATGGGTAAAGTCGGTCCGATGTTCATTGAACTTGAACTCATTACAGCTTTATGCAATTACAAACGTATTCAAATAAAACTCGTCTTTTTATAATACTTACAACGAAATTAAGAAAAATTACAACATTCTTCTGAACAAATGCAAAAGCCCGTTTATCGTGCTCCTGCTTGCGTGGGATCTTTGCTGGTGCTGGGGTTTATCCGTGGACCACAGCGGGATCAGATCTGGGTCAAGATCTACAAGATTGTGGGGACTATTTCACAAAGGAAATAGATCACCTTAAGTGAACGAGATCGACCAAGCGAAAATGTTACTCTTCTAGGGATCAAAAACTAAGTTTTGATCAGGAGGGATGCACCGTAGATCTATTCTAGAGCTCCTCAAACTCCTTTGCTCGATGTGTAGGACTCGCTAAGTCTTCAGATCTGCATCGGGAAGAACTCTGGAGTTGTGGAAAATAAGAAATCTGGTGCAAAAAGGTCCAACCAAAAAGATCCAGCCAAAATGATCTAGCCCCTGCAAATGAGACCCCCCCTCTCTATTTATAGGTGAAGAGAGGGGGGTCGGCTTGTGGCCGATCCACCATTTGGTGGCTCGGCCGCCGAGCCGCCCACGTGGCTTCGTTCTGGCATTTTTTCGAGTCTGATTCATTTGGTCATGTCGATTCCCGAGTTCGGATGTTTGTTTTGCTGTATCTGAAATCCGATTGGATCATTTTCGTTAATTCCTCTGGTGTCGAGGCTTCACCGTTGAGTTCATGTCTTTGTCAACTCACTTCATGCGTTTCGCTGCCTCACTTCATGTGTTCACGTCATCAACTATTTGCCGTTGGATTGCCGTTGGATTGTCGGATGGCTCGCCACACGTCAACTCCCTGTCACGATCGAGTTCGGGTTCTTATAGGCAAATTTTGAAGGCTACATGGGCGAGGTTCACCAATAATGGTCATGGGCGAAGTTCATTCTAGTGAACTTCGCTAGAATGTGGGTGTCATGGCCCACGTGGGATATTTGAGCGAAGCTCATTTTGGGCGAACTTCGCTTGAAGCGTCACATTGACTTGGTCTTGAGAGTGAGATTTATTGTGACTTGGGTGAGCTTCACCATGGGCTTTGCGAGCTTCGCCATAGCTCATATTTGGGCTATTCTTATTTAATTAAATGTTTAGACAATGGGCGTTCACTTCTCGAGCTCGTGTTGGTCTCAAGTTTTAGATTCGTATTATCTGAACTGAGATTAATCTAGGAGAGAGCTTGTATAATTGGACTGTCTACACCCACAAAGTTTTTAAGATCCTTCATTTGACTTGTAGTAGAGATCAAAATACTTTGGGTAATAGCTAGAGGTGTAGTGTTGAACGTAACTTTAGTTGTCTTGTTTAGGCTGGATCTGTCTTCATTTGACTACTCGTTTGCCATAGGTGTACTATTGAATGTGGCTTCCTTCATCGTGGATTCATTTTAGTTGAATAATCAGTTGTATTTGCATATGCTCTTTTGTAGAGAGTTCGTCCAATTTTGTGTTTGGAATGAAATTTTCTTGCCTTTGAATTGGGGCGAGGCTTAGGGAACAGCTTATGTCGAGCGATGTTACATAGCCATGAATTTTAGTAGGGTTCACTCAATTATGAGTGTTGAGCGAGGTTCGTCGCTTGGCGAGAGTCACCGAGATGGTTACTCTTAGATCTGTGCCTTGATCTGTAACTAAGATTGCTCTTGGTGGTCAAATCTTTGGGTGAGATTCGCTAAATAGCCTGCTATTAGGCTATCTTTTAGCCCTCGAGTAGCCCAATAACTACATGTAAGAAGTGATTCTTCTAGTAAAAGTTTATTAAAAGGCTTATAAATAGCTCTTTAATAGAGAAGCTAAAATCGAGAGGCTTAGGCGAGTGTTAGCCCAAGCTAAGGTGGTTCCAAGGAGGAGAACAAGATTCTCTACCAATTGGTGGACTTGTTGTTAGCCGAGAAGGCTTATCTAGAGCAAATTATCGAGAGCTAGTCGTAAGAGTGGCAAGAAGTGAATCGCGATAGGAACGCGTAGAGCTTCGAATATTAGAACCTATGTTGGACCGTTCAAAAGCTTATGGCACCTCAAAAAAGATCCTTGGAGTTCCACAAGTGAGGATTCAGAGAGTGATTTAGGCATCGTCTGTTTTCCTCTTTCTTTCTTTTCTTATTTGCTTCTTTATTTTCTTTCTATTTTTCAACCATCTTGTAGTTTAAGGAACTGTAAAATACTTAGAAGAAGGATTTATGATCAATGGAAGAATGAAGTCTTTGTAAAACTAATCATTCTTGTATGTTTAATCTGTGCACCATTTGCCTCTTCGAAGTTCGCTCACTCTTGAATTAGGACAGAGCTCAGGCTTTGTGTGTAGGTGGGGATCGTCGAACGAGGTTCACCAAGCGAAGTTCACCATGAATTGGGCGAAATTCATTCAATTTTGGGTCTTGGGCAAAGTTTGCTAATTTATTGGCGAAGCTCCTTCTGCATTTGGGCAAAGGTCGTTGAGTTAGTTGGTGAGATTCACTCAAATGACTTTTAATTGCAAATTCCCCCAATTTGTGCCTTGATTTTAGGTGAGGATCACGCTTGGGTGAAGTTCAGGGTGTAATCTTGAGTGAAATTCACCAAGTATATAAATAGACTATTCATCTTCTCCCTCTTCACTTTGCCTTCAATAACACAAAATCCTTAAAATCTTCAAAACTTTCAGGACCCTTTTTTCAACGCTAATGGCTCTCCATCATCAACTCATCAAGGGAAAGAAAGTCACCGGCAGATATCGTTAGCCAAACCATGTTTATGCTGCCACAGTTGGAGACGGTGTGGAGTAAGGTTTCAAAAACCCATCTTTCTAAGCCCCCGCCATCAATGATGAGACTATTGGTCACGTAAGTGGCATTTATTTGGCTTGAATAGTGCTTCAAAGAGCTCGAGTTAGCTTCGCAATCGACGGTGAGGCTTGATTGAATGTCTTCGGTGGTGAATCTTACTTCACCAGCGATGGCAAAGCTTTGACAAGCACCATCAATTGCACTTCTTCAAGGTGAACTTTGCTCTTTAGGCTAAGTTTGTTGTTTTTAGCTTGTTTGGCTTCTGAGCGAATTTCATTCTTTAGGCGAGCTTCACTATTTGGCTTTTAGGCAAAGTTCACTTGAGTGAGGTTTGCTCATGCAGCTTGTTTGGCCTTTTTTTGAGTGAGCCTTCCTATTGAACTGAGGTTCACCGATGCTAGAGCAAGCCTCACCTAGGCTTGTAAGACTTAACCATTCTTCTTAGTTTTATGGTGGGCAAACCGTACTTATGAGAGAACTTCATTCAAGTATGAGCATAGTGAGCTTTGCGCACAGGCCAAGGTTAACACTTAGTTGAATTTCGAGCTGAGTCATCTGACTTACTTTTCTTTCTCTATACAATTCCTCTATCGAATATGCCCATCAACAGATACAACTATTTTGGCCATAGTGGGACTCTAGATCTTATGACATTGCGCGTCTTTAGGGGTCACATCCCTCTGTTCTATGAGGAGAGCGGCCACGAAAGGGTAGATGCTAGTAGTCGTGGTAGTGCTGCCATCTTGAGAGAACTTATCACCGATGTGAAATTCTCTATCCTTGAGGAGGATCGGTCTGGAAAGGCACACTTTCTATTTGTTAATGGTAACCAAGACGTCAACTCCATTTCAACCTGGCAATGGAGTGGTAGTATTACACCTAAGGGGATCGACACTTTTGTCTACCAGTGATGGAACAACATATGTCGTTCATGTACTTGTAGCACACGGCCGTTTCCAGTGCAATGATATTCTCCATCACCTGTAACCAAAATAGTGTGATGATAGGCCAATTGAATCAAGAAGGGGGGTTATTCAAAGAACGACATTACAGTGTCAACATACTCGATCTCCTCCCAGGTTTTGTTGAGGAGAATGCTTTGGCTAATGAGATGCCAGTGATCACTAACATGTTCAACAACCAGCTTGCCGAAATCAATAGGCAATATCCACAGGAGGATGCTAGATTTTCAAATTGGATTAAGCCTACTAAGTTAAAGTGGTGGGCAATGATGATATATCTTGCCCTATCCACTTTTGAGGAGAGATTGATGGGATTGGTGCTTTACTCCAACATGCGAGCTTCTCAATATGGTGTTGAGATATGTGCACCAGTGTTATACAACCAGTGTTATACAACACTCTCGGACGATATAATGTTGTTACTAACACTTTTTTTACTCCGACAAGGAGGTTGGGGTAGCCATGCATGAGATGTACGAAGTGTCTCGATTTCTAATGGGAAAGCGATCATATGAAGAATTCTTCCCCAACAATGCTAAATTGAGGAGCATGCAGCATCATGCTCATGCTGTAGAGACATTTCGAGAATTGGTGCGTCATTTCCACATCTGCCATTAGACGATTGCGAGTAGTACCCACGGTCCTCAATTCGTTTGTGTTCCAAGGGCAGAATACCTCTTCAGGAACTTGAGCAAAAGGGGAATATGGAGTCTATCTCACCAAGCTTCAGTCTTGAGGTAGAGAATCGGATCTTTAAACATGGTCTGACAGTCCACATTGCTAATTCAGATGAGTGTGGATTTAGAGCGAGAGACAAGTTCAAGAGCTTTCATCATTAGGTCGAAGAGCCTATCTCTGCTCAAGCTTTACTTGTGGACTTCCTTTCAATCTGATTGAAGGGATGTGTAGTGCCATCTTGGCTAAATAATAGTATTTCCATCAAGGTTCTATACCCGATAGTATTACTTGCTCATGGATACAACTTATCATTGTTCCTAGCCATGGTAAGCTGCTTTTTTCATGGGCTGAGGGAACTGATGGGGGAGTATTTAAATCAAAAGGCTGGCTGTCTATGAGAAGAGGTGGCCAATCTAAGGGTAGAACTACCATTTATACACATTTGATGGCATAGTATATGCTCCATTGTTCCTCTCTTACTTCAGTCACCACTAAGTGTGAGGAGGGGTCTTGTTATTACAACTATACGAGACCTCAAAATGGAGAATTCAGTATGCTATGGGGATTTGTCGAATTGTTTAGAACAAAGATGAATACTGCCTCTACTGCTACTTTCCTGACATCGCCGGGATTAAGTTTGGTGATGAATTCCAGGATGATTTTGGAGCCAAAGGATTATACTTGTCTAACTAGTGGTTATTTCAACTGGTTAGTGAATATCATGCTTGGGTAGCTTGTGGCTCGATTGAACGGGACTGAGTGTTACATTGAGCCCTATCTCCCTTGCTACTTCACAAGACAATTCGGGTATGACCAACTTTGTGTTGGTAATCCCAACACTAGGTTATTGCGTTTAGGGAGTGTGGTAGACGACACTCATGCTTTGTATCATTTCATCGCTAGATGCACTGATGCGAAGTTCATGTTAACCCACAAGACTCCTAACAGTTCTATGACTTTAGAGTTTTGCAAGTGATATAGCGCTATGGACATAACTAGCAGACTCTTCAAAATAAACAAGATCGACGTGAAGTGGATCATTTGAAAGTTCAAGGAAGCAATCAGGAGGGGATCCAAGAGCAGAGCGCCTAGACTCCGTGAATACCTTGCTGAGGAAGGGCAAGGAGGACAAGCACATGATGAGTATGATCCATACGTGCCAGTCAAGCAGTCGCCTCCGCGTAGGCCCATCGTCATAAGTATATGAGAGCTGATGTCCCATCATGAAGTGACCGGAGGGGATGTTCATGGGAAGAGGATGTGACAGCTCCACGTTCTCTAAAATAGCCCAAGTGCCAATGCTAGGAATCACTAGTGAGGGAGAAATCTCTTGAGGCTACAACATACGATCCGATGGCCGAGTTTGAGGCTACCTTAGGTAAGTTTCCTCTTTTACCATCATTTTGGTTCAACAAATATGCATTCTAACATCGTGTTCTTTTGTTCATAGGTGATGCATCTGCATAACCAGCTTGGATGGATTCAGGTGAGAGGAGATGGTCAATTATGACTCCGACGATTATCTCGATGATCCCTATGACTTTGCTCATGGTGGTGAAGGACCTTCTGACATCTAGGTACGACTCTGTCCACTAGGGTGATATAGTCACTTTAACTTGATGACTAACACTCCATATCTATCCCTTTTGTAGAAATTGAATCAGAATAGGGAGTCGATTTGACTACGACTTCCGTGCCTGCTCACGTTATCGAATGTTTGATTTTTCCATCAAGGAGTTAGCAATGGCTAAGGCTACAGGGGATATGACAACTTTTGCACTCCCTAAAGAAGCTGAACCAAGGATCAAACCTAACCGGAAGCCTCAAGCTGAAATAGAGAGTGAATTTGCAGCTGCGATTGAGAAGTCGGCTAATGGGTTCATCTAAGCCAAAAGGACCCACTAGTGGCTAAATATACAAGTCTACAAGGTCTTAGGCCAAGGTGAGGCCAGAACCAATGCAAGTCACCTAGACATGGAGCTTAACACCTTAGTACCCTTCACACGGTTTAAGATCACTTGACGTGGGGTTCCGACACTCTTTACGTAGACTTAGTTCTTATGTGTGTCTCACCTAATCCATTATGTCAACCATGGACAAACAGCTAAAGTGATAAACCAAATTGTGTACATTAAAAGACAAAACACTAGTTTTAGATGACGCGGTGTTCAGTAAATGACAAAACTTAGCATATACATAAAGCTACTTGTTAGGTGTAAATTACACTTCATCTTACAAATGTACTGTACGTCCGCACTTCACTCTATCTACCAGAGAGACGTACTCTACAGATTGTCAAAATTAGCCTAGCATAAACCTAAGTCCATGTAAACTTAGGGTGCATAAACGCAGGGTGTTTACTCTATAAATTGAGAGCATCCATCCACAAGCAAAGGGCTCAAGTTTTGGCTCATCAATCAGCTCCAAGACTAGGGCTCATGTTTTGGCTCTTATCTTCCACGAGACAAAGAACCCTGGGTTTTGGTTCATCACCTAGCCTATCTTTAATATGTGAGGGTTCCGTGGGTTGCCGTGGGCTCTCCTTCTCCTTAGATCTCCTAGCCAAGATCAATTGCATTCCTTAAGTGTCGGTTCATAGGGTTTCAAAGCACCCAAGAGTCACTAGCATTATCTCATTGGAATATATATTTAATGTTACAGAAAGCGATAAGCAGCGTAGACGTTGGACCCGATGCCTAGAACCTAGGCTATTTTTTATTATTTAACTATAATAATTGATAGTAAATGTCAATGTTATAGAAAGCTTAGATGCCAGACTAATGCCTGGGTGGATTTCTTTCTTTGTTTTGCTGAAGATTAGAGAAGGTAGACAAGTTGTTAATAGTTGGAGGCTGGAGGAATTTGGAGGAAGTTGGAGGATGTGCAGATTGCAACGGTAGAAATCATGATCAATGTCTAAGCGTGCAGTCCATGTAGAAAAATCACACTTCCCTAGGAGCTCCCAAAATCTAGGTAGGCAACCTAGATACCGCTTAGGCGCTAGGTATCAAGTAGGTGGCCTAAGTACCACCTAGGCTTAAGCATACGCCTAGGCGGCTTAGGTGAATGCTTTTTAAAACATTGTTTATATCCTCTCAAACGGTTATACAAAACATCCAAGAGCAACTTCTCCATAGCAGGAGTTATCTTCTTCTCACAAGAGGATCATCTACAAACCTATGATAAAATAAACAACTTGCATCATCCTCTCTCCAGCCGGGTATCCTACCAAGACTTCTTTGATAGTCATCAACTCGATGCAACTTCACTCATACCGTCAACAGAGCTCGAAATCAAGCTCTATCAGTAGAGGGCCAAGATCCAACTAAAACAAAAAGATGGAGTAGCTCCTATGTTGATCTCTGGAAGCCCTTGTCAAAAAAGATCACCATGTCCCTCATCGAAAGCGGGAGAAAAAATCATCATATTAGAATAAACAACAGATAATTGGGGTTAATAGACAGATCTAGAGATATAGATATTGCCACTATAGATAGATATGATGAATCACCATTGCAAAGACTCCGCCTTAGAGATACAAATAAATACTCACAATCAATGGGAAAACCCACGAAAGAAATGTAGAACAAAGATAAAAGTAAAATGTTTAATTATAATCAAATTAACAATTTCATTTCCATTTGGTCAATAGAGTATATATAGGCTTGAAACAACGCTTCAAGTATGAGAGATTCATGAATCTATAGAATATTTAAATGAAATGAGATACTAAAAGACACATTTAAACAATTAAATCGCCTAAAAATTTAAAAAGCTTCATGTGGTCTTGGTATGACGGTCTTTAGTATTCTCGCAATAACTTCCAACACAGATATCCAGTTCCTACAAAAATGGTCTTGATGGAAACTGGACTAGAATATCAATATATCACTTCAAGTGATAAGTTAGTTGGACTTATCCAAAGAAAAGTATCTGCTAAACAGTCTTGGCTATGCATACGGTCCTGAGAATCCGAGCATGCAATTTGATCTCCATCAGGGAGAGGGAGTGCGTGTGATGTAAGATGTATAGGATATAGAACGCAACTTTTATTAGAGAAAGTGGAAATTTCTAAGGCAAATAAGCTAGGAAAGGACTTTTATTGGAGAGAGTGAAAATTTCTAAGGCAAATGAGCTCAGAAGGACCGTAAAATTATATTGTTGGCCGGAAGAATACATGTATCAGAGTTATGAAGGGCGTAAAAAATAAATTTTTATATGTAAGGGTCTAAAGGAGTTTACAAAATATATAAAGAAAGTTTCGGGCAGTTAGCATGCATCTAGACATCTTCGTTTACCTTTTTTTTAATCATGTTATAGCATATACAATATTTCTTTTGTATTGGTGGCTCTTTTGAGTATCATTCAAAGTTGTCATCATCCTCATCAGTTAACCTAATGTCTAATCATTATCAATCAAGTACTAGAGAGGGCCATAATCTCACTTAATTTCAATTATTCTCATATTGGTCCCCCAAATATAAGCGATTATTTAATTTACGACACTTAACGGACAATTTCATAAAGAAGGGGACAATCACAAGTAAAATATGGATACAGATATATTATTGACTTCTGCAAAAAAAAAAACGATTATATCTTCTAACTCGAAAGGCGGATTCTGACGTATTATATATGTAAATTGCAAAATATCGATGAGATGAAGCTAACCGGATTTTTAGATTTCTAAAATCTCATCAGTATCACCAATTTTAAGCAGAAATCTAAAAATAATTAATATTTAGTTTATTTTTAGTAATAAAAATGGAGTCTATTTAGATTAGGAAATAATTTTAATTTTGATTCATATTTGGTTGATTTGTTTGTTTTATTATAAGGAGTCTTTTAAGGGTAGGATTTAATACTTTTTATTTTTTTATAATTCTAATATTATTAGAAGTCTTGTTTATTTTCTATTTAAACAGAGAATTGTAAACCCTAGAGGCATAACTTTTGATTAACAAAATTCCTCTTTATTTTATTTTCTTTGTGTATTTGAAGTTCTTCGTGGATTCAAAAATTATTCTTTGTGGATTCAAAAAGTACCCCTCGGTGGATTCTGAGGTTTCTTATTTCCGCACTATGATAATTAGTATCAGAGCCTTGTTTCTGATCTGATTGCTAGCGACAAAGCCCCTATTACCCGAACTCAAACCAAGACTCATTTAGGCTGACTTGCATTGGCAATAGAGCGTCTGAACCCGAGATGAGATCAAGATCACGTTGATCATTACGGAAGACATGCTAGGACTCTACAGGAAGATTTCAATAATGACATCTATGAATGTGAAGCCACACGCTGATATCATGGCCATAGAGACTACTCTATATAGGATATTTATGATACTGAAAACAAGAAGGTTGATTTACCATCTTTTAATGAGAACCTCGATGTAGAGGATTTTCTTGATTGCATTGATGAGATGGAGAGATTTTTCAGATACTTAGAAGTTTTAAAAGATCAGATGGTTAAGTGAGTATCCTATAGACTTAAGGGTAAAATATCTTTTTGGTGGCAATCATTATGTGAGGATCGATCCCATCAACAGAAACAAAAAATCCGATCATGGACGAAGATGAAGGAATTGATGAAAGCTCATTTTCTTCCAACATATTATTATGTGCTTAATCAATATCTGAATTTAAACTCTAACTATGATCATGGTAGAATTGAGCAATCCCAATCTATTCCTAAGCAAGAACCTAAAGTTCTGAAGAGCATTGAAAAAAAATAAAGAAAGAAAAATCATCTCAAAAGCACAATATCTTCTGCACGATATGCATTGTGATGCAGAAGATTTGCAATGTTACCATTAATAGTGGTAGTAACAAGAATCTTGTCTCTCGGGGTGTAGTGGATATGTTAGGTTTGAAGACAGAGAAACGCCTACTTCGCTAGAAGATCGACTAGATTCGCAAGGGTGATGACATGCAGGTCAATGAGATGTGTCGGGTACCCTTTTCCATTGGCCGCAACTATATTGACAAGGTGTTGTGTGATGTGATCGAGATAAATTCTTGTCATATGCTTTTAGGTAGGCCATGAAAGTTTGATGTTGGCCCTATCTAGAGAAGAAGAGACAATTCTTATATATTCAAAAAGGATAGACATCTAATTGCACTCATGCATCTTCCAGAAAATGAGTCATCCATGATGGAGACTATTGAGAAGAAACTTTTGATGGTAGATAACAAGACTTTAGCTGAAGACTTGAAATAATTTGAAGAAGTCTGTACCTTGGTTGTAACTGAAAAATGAGAATCTGCCCCTATCAAGATTCATCTTAATGTGCAAGCCCCTATTACAACTAAGATTCCTAATATTGATAGTGATATGTCAATGAAGATGGATATTATGCATGAAGTTCCCAAAACTATTGTGAGTGATATTACACATATTAATGTTGTTCTACTGGAGAAGGATATAATAGCGAGTGAGAAAATTGATGATACATATGACTTACTTGATGGAGGGGCCAAAACAAAGGGGATGGTGTGTGAGAGAAATTCTTCTCTTGAAACAAAGAGTGACAATAATTTTGACAAGATTGAGATGAAACTTCATGTATAAGAATATAAAAAGCAACAAGAAAAGGATTTAGAAGAGTTTTTCAAGTCATCTGTAGATTCACATGCCGTTGCTCACATAAACATAATATAGGAAAGATTCATTCAAAAGTTTGATTCAAAAAAAATTTTAGCCCAGGAGGTAAAGCAACAGATGGAGAAAGTCAATGCTAAGTACAATACGGATGCTAATCGATGTAGGAGAAGAAAAATATTTATCAATAAAGCTACTATTCAAGCAAATTTAAGTTCGATGTCGAGCTTCTTCCAACAAGGGAACACTGATGTAGGAGACTTAACTGACAATTTCATGGAGAAGCGGAATAATCACAAGCTAAACACGGATACATGCATATTATTGACTTTCGCAAAGAAACGATCATATCTTCTAACCCAGAAGGTGGATTCTGATATATTATACATGTAAATTGCATATCTCGAAGAGATAAAGCCAATCTGATTATCAGATTTCTAAAATCTCATTAATATCACCAGTTTTTAGCAGAAATCCAAAAATAATTAATATTTAGTTTATTTTGGTAATAAAGTTGGAGTCTATTTAAATTAGGAAACAAATTCAATTTTGATTTATGTTTGACTAATTTATTTCCTTTATTATAAGGTGTTTTTTTAGGGTAGGATTTGATAGTTTTTTATTATAATTCTAGCTTTATTAGAAATATTGTTTGCTTTCTATTTAAGCAGAGAATTGTAAGCCCTAGAGGCATAACTTTTAATGAATAAAATTCATCTTTATTTTTGTCCTTTGTGGATTCGAATATTGTTCTTTATGGAATCAAATAACACCCATTGGTAGATTCTGAGGTGTCTTATTTTCGCGTTGTGTTATTACTAAATAAGTACACCACATTACAAGTATTATAAATAGGTCCCCCAAATCTCTAAGACATCTTAAATACGTCCCTTATTATAATTTAGTTTTCCGTTTAAGTAACTCGGGTTGCAATTAATGTGATAAATCCTCAATCTCCAGTTCAAGTGGACTCGTCATATCCATAAACAGAACTCTTGTACTGGAAATGGTGTTAGCATACTATCATAATTCATAAGGATAACAAGACAAAGCTCAAATTGAGACGGTAGAATCTTAGGCTTAATTGAGACGGTAGAATCTTAGGCTTTGTTTGGATACCATGGTGTTTTTCTTGTTTTCATGGTGTTTTTGCCAAAAATAAAACACCATGCGTTTGGAAACCATGGTGTTTTTTGAGCTAAATCATGCTCAAATGAAAAATACAACACTTATTTCAAAACACCTTTTAGGTGTTTTAAGTTTGGTGTTTTGGTTTTGAGTTCGAGGAGATGTTAATATAATATCAAACATAATATATCAAATATAATTAATATATAGTTATTATCGGCATGCTTAATATATTATATCATATTATGTTATACTATATTATAGTTAATCTAATATATTAGTAATATTTATTAAATAATATAAAAATATAATATTAAAATATATTATATAATAATATAATAATGATGTAATAATATACTACACAATATTATAATCACTATAATATTATTAACTTTTTAATAAATAAATTGTAATGAATTAATTTTTATAAAATGGTATATAATAGTAACATATTTAACAAATAAAATAATAATAGAATAATAATATTATAATAATATATTATATAGTAATGTGATATAATATGTAAAATATTAATATATTATATAATAAATAATATAATATATTATAAAGTAAAATACTTTTTAATACTATAATAATTTTATTGCTAGCAAATGTTAATGTAAAAATAATATATTCATAATATAATAATATTTATTTACATCATAAACTATTAATATATTATTAAAGTATTATTAATAAACTCTAACATATTAGAGACGTAATATATTATATAATGTTAAATTATTTGTAATTTATTAATAATATGCTAGTAATAACATAATATTAATATTATTAATAATATTATATTATATTAATAATAGTATA
>JBAKGM010019604.1:0-10285 GCA_037177215.1 Asparagus racemosus | reverse complement strand
ATAAAAGAGGATTTTACTTAGCATTTCTTGTCGAGTTTTGTTTTTTCTTGTGTGCTCTTTTTGCCTTTTGTAATGACTACGACCCCGGCTTTGAGTTTGGCTATTATCTACGAAGCAGGGGAAGGGTCATAGCTAATACAATGTGACAAAGTAGGGGTCAGCCGACACTAATAGTGTGGTTGGTCTAGTCGACCACTCGTTTGATCAATAGTCAAGCTTGGGGGGTTATGTCGGTCGACCTCCTGTGTCATCACGGGAGTTAGTATGCTGTTCCAATGTAGCTATCACATAGGCTTCTTAGTTTGGATAGGGGTTCTCCCATCGGGGAGAACGAGGCGCTTCGATGATTTCCGACGCAGCGTTTCGAGTTTGTGCTTCTCGAGGGGGCGCTTTGGATTCCGCGCTATGACTTTGGGCATTAAATATGAGAAGTCCTAACGTTTATGGGCTTGGCTATAAATAGGGGTGAACTTTCTTCATCTTCTCCATTGGAGAGTTGGGTTATTAGGGCTTCGAACTTTAAGCGCCTGCGAACTTGGTTGGGAGATGGTTGTGGAACGGAGATGGAAGCTTCCTCCGTGGGCCACCATTTATGAGCATTTCAAGTTGGGAGCGCCGATGGGAACGACCCTGATTTGCAGTCGAGGAGGAGGAAATATCCCCAAGGAAGGTATGCTTCACTTAAGTTCTTGGGTTTTAAGCTCCATCGGCGTGAAATTAGGAGGAGCAACACTTCCAGACACCTTCGGTAGCACTTCGCTACTTTGGCAATGCTTCCCTCTGGCTTTTCACGCTATCTTGGACCTCTCTCATTAATTCCTGCAAGTATTGCGGTCCGGCCCCTTGGAGGCGAAGGTCGGCTCAGGTGATGGGGTGAGCAACGGGGGTATCGAGGGCATTAGACACTGGTGCTGAGGTCAGCCTTTGGGTCATGAGTTAGGATTTAGATTTTCGTTTTCTTCCTTGTTACAATATTTATGTATCGGTCGTGCCGACCCTCAAGAATGTACTTTGCTTGAATTATCAATGAATGGTTGCATTTCGGAAAAGAAAACTAAAAATTTAAATTTATTCGTTCTTTGCATTTCTTTTGTCTTAGCTTATAGTAGGCTCTACTGGTCGAGCAGTGAATCAGGCTGACCTTTGTGGGGTCGCGATCGATGAATATTATGATATTAGAAATTGAGTTGTGAAAATCAAGTCGTCCTTAGTGGGACTTACAAACAATTCGTTAATTAAAATCAATTCGGCCCACTGGGAGCCTATAATCATTGATTAGGCAAAATCAACTTGGCCTTTGTGAGGCGTACAGGGAATTTAGTTAAGCAAGACCTAGGCCCTTATGAGGCTTCCAGTTGACATTGTATTGAGTGAGCTCGGCTTTGATAGTCTCGATTCCCTCAGTTGGTCCGGAAGTGAACCATGATCGTTAGGGCCAGCAAAGCTTGAACTGGGTTGAACTGACGGATTTGATCCTCGGATGTAGTCGGCAACTTTGGCGCTGTCGACTTACAGGTCGGATGTCCCGGACTCCCGACATACCTGGCTTTAGGGCTGTCGGCTTATAGGCCGGATGTCCTAGACCCGCGACATACCCAAGCACTCTTGCGCGGGCGCGGTGATTCTGTAGAGGACGACCTCGTGGGTTGGGTGCCTAGGGCTTACGTTGTGCCTAGATATTTTGGCATTGCCGATCTCTGTTTTGAGGCAAAGAGCAAGCCTGAGTTAGCTCACGTGGGAGCGGCGACTCCGTAGTGGACGACCTCGTGGGTCGGATGCCTAGGGCTGTCGACTTATAGGCCGGATGTCCCGAACTCGCGATGTACCTAGCTTTGGGGCTGTCGACTTATAGGCCAGATGTCCTGGACTCGCGACATACTCAAGTATTTGTGTTGGCTCGCGGGGGAGCAATGGTTCCGTGGAGGATGACCTCGGGGGCATCCTAGGTCTTACGTTGTGCCCAGGTCTTTTTTGGCATTGCTAATCTCTATTTTGAGGCAAAGAGAAAGCCTGAGTTGGCTCTCATTGGAGTGGAGACTCCATATAGGACGACCTCATGGCTCGGGTGCCTAGGGCTTATGTTGTGCCTAGGTCTTTTTCGGCATTGCTGGTTTCCCGGAGTTGTGGCGACTAAGTGAGGAGAGTTCCTTGACTCGGCTAAACGAGGGGGTTCTCTGGACTCGGCTAAACGAGAAGGGTTCCTTGACTCGATTTGACGAGAAGGGTTCCTTGACTCAGCTTAGCGAGGAAAGTTCCTCGACTCAGTTTAGCGAGAAGGGGTTCTTGACTCTACTCAGCGAATAGGGTTTACTTGGCTCGACTTCGATTAGGGAATTCCCTCGATTCGGCTAGAGTGGTCAGGCTACCTCGACTTATTAAGCTAGGCGCCGCATGACGCTGCTGCAAGGAATTGACTGCCATTGGATTGGGCTGAGCGGTTCGTTGTCCCTTGCACAAATTATAGTAAGTGACAATAATTAGAAGCAGAATAACGAGTTGTATTGAAACATAGGACAAAAATGTATAATGCAAACTCATTGACAAAACTTCCTGAGGTGCTCAATGTTCCAGGGGTGCTGCAAGATCCTAGCATCTGGGCTTTTGAGCCGGTACGTCCCGGGGCGCAGCTCCTCTAAGACGGTGTAGGGCCCTTCCCAATTGGGGGATAGTTTGCCACGCCTAGTGTTCTTTTCGAACGCCGCCTTTCGTAGTACCAGGTCGCCGACCCTGAATCTCCTTGGTCAGACTTTGCTGTTGTAGTACTGGGCGATGCGCTGCTGGTTAACAACTTGCTTGCGCAAGGCAGTTGCTCGAACCTCATCTACTAGGTCAAGTTGCACCCAAAGTCCATCGGAGTTCACCTCTTCGTCAAAGTGCTGGAGTCGGATGGTGGGCATGACGACCTCCATGGGAGTCACCTCTTCTTCCCCATAGGTTAACATGGAGTTTCCCCCATCGAGTTCTTGTGGGTCGTCCTATACGACCATAGGATGCTTGGCAACTCTTCGACCCAATTGCCGACCGCCTTGTCGATCTTCTTCTTTAGAGCTTGAAGGATGCATTTATTGGCAGCTTCCGCTAGTCCATTGCATTGGGGATGCACTACCGACGCAAACATGAGCTTGATCCTCCACTCTTCACAAAAGTTTTGGAAACCTCCACTACTGAACTGAGTGCCGTTGTCGGTAATGAAAGTGCGAGGAACGCCAAACTGGCACACAATCGATTTCCATGCAAAACTAGTAATGTTGACCTCTCCAATTTTTGCTAAGGGCTCAGCTTTGATCCACTTAGTGAAGTAGTCTATAGTAAGTATGAGGAATTTGCGCTGACCTGAAGCAAGAGGGAGTGGCCCCAATATATCTAGGCCCCACTGGGCAAACGGAATGGGGCTGAAGACGGGTGTCAACTCTGTGGTGGCGGCCCTGGGGATTTCGGCAAAGAGCTAACACTTCCGGCATCTAGAGACGAGCTTCTTCGAGTCAGCAATGATGGTCGACCAGTAGTACCCTTGTCAGATGGCCTTCTGGGTGAGAGTTCTCACTCCTGGGTGGTTGCCACAGATGCCTTCGTCTATCTCCTTCATGACGTACTCGACTTCGGCCGGCCGAAGACATTGAAGATAGGGTCCTACTCCGCTACTTTGGTAGGACGACTGATAGAGCTAGTCGTCAATCAGGAGGTAGTGGCGGGCAGTCCTCTGTAGGCTCTTCGCTTCAGCCGCGTTTGTGGGGAGGTCACCATTGGTCAAGAACTAGATAATTTGGTCCATCCAGTAGGCTTCCCGGGGAATGTCAGCTTGCAAGACTCCTGACAAAGTTCTCAGGTTTGCTGGGCGCTTGCAGAGTGTCAGTGTAGATTGGCCCAGAGCTGCTGCGGGTGCTAGTTGATGCAAGCTTAGACAAGGCGTCTGCTCGAGCGTTGCGAGCACGAGGGACCTGGGCGATCTTGAAGTTGCCGAAGCGAGTCTGCAGGCTCTTAAGAACCTCCAGGTAATTGGCTATTCTCTCATCTTTGGTAGCGTATTTACAGTTGACTTGGTGGATGACCAATTGAGAGTCGGTCAGCACACTCAAGCTTTCGGTTTGGGCTGCGAGGGCGACCCGCAGGCCGGCGATGAGGGCTTCATACTCTGCTTTGTTGTTTGAAGTGGGGAACTAGAAGGCGATCGACTGCTCGATGATCGTCCCCTCGAGGTTGCGCAAGACAAGGCCGGCCCCGCTCTCACCTTCACTGGACAACCCATCCACCTTTAACTCCCACCAGGAGGCGACCTCAGGAGAGTCAACCCTAGGGTCTGATGTGAGGAAGGCACCGTCGTCTGCTTCTTTACCTGTTTGGGGGCTGGTGGTTAGCCTGGGTCAGCATGGTTGGTCGGCTCTTCGTTGGGTGAGGTGGTTTCCACAAGGAAGTCAGCCAAGGCTTGTGCTTTGATGGTGGTTCTGCGCTTGAACTGTACATCATAGGTCTCCCCCTCCAGGGGTTAGCTAACGTGACCATCCTTCTAGACGTGGTCGAGCTTCCCAAAGATTTCTTTATAGGTAGGCTCGTCCGCACCACAATAGGGTGTGCTTGTAAGTATAGACAGAGCCTACAGGCTGTGGTGATGAGGGCTAAGGACGCCTTTTCGACCAAGGGGTAGTTCAGTTCTCCTCCCCTCAGAATCTAGCTGACATAGTAGACCAGCTTCTAGATATGGTCCTCCTCTCGAACAAGCACCGAGCTTACAGCTTCGGGGGAGACGGCTAAATATTAATACAAGGTCTCCCCCTCTAGGGGTTGGCTCAGGAGTGGCTTAATGCTTAGGTAAGCTTTGAGCTCTCTAAAAGCAGTGCAGCACTCTTCAGTCCACTCCAACTTCTTCTTGGGGTCTTTGTTCCCCCTGAGGATCTTGAAAAACGGGAGGCTCCTCTCAGCCGACTTGGAGAGGAAGCGTCCCAAGGTGGCTATCTTGTCATTGAGCTTCTGGATGTCCTTTATGGTGCGCAGCTCTGGGAGTCGCTCGATGGCCTCTATCCTCTCGGGGTTGATCTCAATACCCTACTGTGTGATCATGAAATCAAAAACTTTCCCGACTGTACTCCAAAAGCACACTTCGTCGGGTTAAGCTTCATGCGGTAATGCCGGAGGGTAGAAAAGGTCTCCTCGAGGTCGGCGATGTGGGCGGACGCTAACCTCGACTTCACCAAGATGTCGCCCACATAGGCTTCCACTTTGCGACCAAGCTGAGGTTTGAAGATCTTGTTGACCAGCTTCTGGTAGGTCGCTCTGGCATTTTTGAGCCCAAAGGGCATGACCTTGTAGCAATAGGTACCTTGGTCAGTGATGAAGGACGTCTTCTCCTAATCATACTTGGCCATGCAGATCTGATTGTAGCCCGAGAATGCATCCAAGAAGCTCAACAGTTGATGGCCTACACTCTCGTCCACCAGTTGATCGATGCGGGGGAGAGGATAGCTGTCCTTTGGGTAAGCCTTGTTGAGGTTAGTGAAGTCAACGCACGTCCTTCACGTGCCATTAGACTTCTTCACCAGGACGACGTTGGACAGACACTCGGGATATTGGACTTCCCGAATGAAGCCGGCCTTCAAAAGCTGTTCGACTTCTTCCGCCGCCACCTTCTGTTGCTCTGGTTTCAAGTGCCTCTTCTTTTGCCGGACTGACTTGCTATCTCAGTCGACAGAGAGCTTGTGGCAGATGATGTCGGGCGAGATGCCCGGCATGTCCTCTGTGCCCCAAGCAAACACATCAAGATTAGTCAAAAGAAATGAAACGAGCGCACCTTTCAATGGCTTGAAAAGGTTGGATCCAATCTTGAGCGTCTTCTTCCCTTCGCGGTCGACTGGGACTTCGTGAAGGTCTTCCGCAGGGGTCGTTCGCTCTCGCTCCATCTTCTTCTCTAGCTGGAGGGCTGTTTTGTGATGGGCATGGCGGTTGCAACTCCTTTTCCCTTGGTTGGAGAGTGCATAGCAAGCTCTGGCCTCCTTTTGGTCGCTCCTGACCATCCCGACTCCCCTCGGGTGGGAAACTTGATCATCTGGTGGTAGGTGGATGGAATAGCCCGCAAACGATGAAGGGAGGTTCGGCCGAGAATGACATTGTGGGCCGACTTGATGTCCATCACCACAAACTAGACATCGACGGTTAACTTGCAGGGAGGTCGTCCCACGGTCAAAGGGAGGGTGATCAGCCCTTCCGGCAGCTGAGAGTGCCCCGTGAATCTGATCAAGGGAGCCATAGAGGGCTGTAGCTTCGACCTGTCGATCTTCATGCAGTTGAATGTATCTAAGAACAGGATGTCGACAGAACTCCCGGTATCGACCATAATCCTCTTGACTTCGAAGCCATCAATGTTAGCCATGATGATAATGGGGTCGTCATGAGGCGTCTCGACTCCCACCAGGTCGGCCTCGCTGAAGGAAATGGACATCTCGACCTTCGGTTTCTTATCACAACTGCTCACTTGTTGGGCCTGCTTAGCATACCTCTTCCGAGCATTGTTAGACTCCCCTCCTAAAGTAGGGCCGTCGCTAATGGTGTTGATGACCCCTCGACTCCCTTGCCCCACTTCTCTATGTTCTGGGTCGGGTCGAGGTTGAGGTGGCGAGATTGAGGCTTCCGGTCGTCTCTCCTGGGGTGTTGGTCCCTACGGACCAAATTCTTCAAGAAACCTCGCTGAATGAGTTCTTCAATGTCTCTTTGGAGGACACGGTAGTCTGAGGTGTTGTGGCCGTGATCCCTATGATACCGGCAATATTGTCAGAGATTTCTCTTGCTTGGGTCGGTCCTCATTGGTGGGGGCAGCCTAGTGAGGAGTCCATCTTTTTGGGCCTTGTCAAGGGCCCCAGAGAGGGAAGTGTTGAGGACCGTAAAGACTGGGGGAGCGGCCTCTGCTCTTCTGTCCTCCCTTGTGTCGAACCGCCCATTGCAGTTGTTCCTGGGAGGATCCCTTGGAGCATTCCTGGGTTCTTCCCGCCGAGATGGGACTTGAGTCTCCTTAGCGGGTGTGGCAGCAGGAGCTGGAGGGGTTGCATGTGAAGTCGGTCAGGGAGCTTGATGTGCGGTTGGGGAGGTCAGGGTAGTCAGCTTGCTGGACCCTGCCTCCGCAACCTTATAAGCTTCAGCTTCCTCCATATTCATGTAAGCATGAGCTTTTGACATCAGCTGCTCATAACTTCTGACTAGCTTTTTGTTAAGGAATTTGGACAGATCCCCTGGTTGTAGCGACTTCGTTCCTCTGGTCGTCCACTTCTAGTCTTTTGCCTGGAATCTCTTGATGTAGTCACGAAGACTCTCGCCCGGCTCCTGCTTGGTCTGGATAAGTACACTAGACGGCAGCTAGGGCTTGGCGTTAGCAAAGAAATGGTGGACGAACTTTCTGCTGAGCTCCTCAAAGCTCCTAATGGACTTCTTCTCCAGAGAGTTCCACCAGAGTTTGTCGCTCCCTGTCAAAGTGACTGGGAAACAATAATAAATGGTTGCTTCCGGTGCCTGCATCATGATCATGGTATTGTGGTAGTCTTGGATGTGCTCTGTCGGGTCTTTGTCGATACCATATTTTTCCATGGTCGGCATTTTGAACTTCTCTGTTGGTGCCATCATGATGGCGTCGGTGAAAGGAGTATTCCCTCCAATGATGTCAGTGATTAGCTTAGTACACCTAGTTGTAGCCACCTGGGGGATTAGAAGTCGCCTTGACTAGGGTTGCCGGCGTGACGCGGCGCCTTGGGGCAGTACCCACTGGTTCCTCAAGGCCATGGCTAGGAGCTGGGCTTTCATTGGTCACGTCGTCAAAGAAGAGAGCATGACGCCTAAGACCGGCACGCTGGGTTAGCTGCGTCTGCAGCGATTGTGTAGCGTGCCCATAGTCTCTCCTCGATCTATTAGGATGAGGAGTCTCTAGAAGCGGGACCTGCTGTATGGTCCCTGGCTAGCCTCCATGGGTAGTGGAGTGGTGACTAGCTGAGGGTTGGCCCCCAACAGAGGTGTTTGGTTGGGCTGTTGCTATAGGGAAGCGGCTAAAAAGCTCGTCAGTGATGGCTTTGAGCTGGGCTTCCATGGTCCGGGTGATCTTTTCAGTGGATCCCTGGAGTTGGGCTTGAGTGACATAGCCCAATGGTAGGTTCCCCAACCTTGAATAATCATCACCGCCGGACATATTTGCAAGAAGAAGAAAGGAGGCCCTACGGTGGGCGCCAAACTATTGATGCATGTAATCAAACAGTCACTAACCTTAGTGTGAGCTTAGCTTTTAAGAGAGCAGGGTCCGCCTTCTCTCCTAATGCTCGGTGACGTTGCTCTGGTCAGGGGGTTTGTCTACGAAGGAGTGCCTGTGGAAGGGGTGGAGTTGGGATCTCTGGTGGTCCCTCTGACGGTCAAGTCAATAATAGAAGAAGAGAAAAATGTGTAGTGGAATTCACTAAGATAAAATCACTTACTTGGTTCAATGTTCTTACCGCTATTTATACCTAGGGTTCGGAGGGCATTCTTGTCTTTCAAGAGACCGCTGCTGAGTCAGCCCCTTCCTCCACGTGCTGAGAAACTATTGGGCCAGCTCCTGTATGTGCCGGCCACAGTAGCATGTCCCTGTCACAATAGCATGCTTTACAGGTGTCAAACTGTGAGCGGACCGAGAGTTGGCGTTGTCCATTCGCCATTAATGGGATGGGATTGGCAGCATCTGCGGTAGCATGGGTCTGAGGTACCTTAAATACCATGAGGGATGGAGGAGTGAAGGGGGTTGTCAGCACATTTAATGCGACAGTGATGGATTGTCGGGTGTAGACTTCAGATAGCCGTCGTCTAGGTGGGGGGACCATGAGCGAAGAGAGGGGGGAGTCTAGGCTGAGTGGCCGACTTGAATTGCTTCTCGAGTTGCTTAGAGTAATTTGATAAAGTGGACGACGATCACTGCCTTTTGCATCGTCCAAGGATCTCTAGGGTGAAGGGTTGGCCGAGCGGACGACCATCACCACCTTTTGCGTCGTCTAAGGATCGCTAGGGTGGATGGTTGGCCGAGTGGATGACCATCACCGCCTTTCGCATTGTCCAAGGATCGCTAGGGCGGATGGTTGTCCAAGCGGATGACCATCACCGCCTTTCGTATTGTCCGAGGATCGCTTGGGCAGATGGTTGGCCGAGTGGATGACCATCACCACCTTTCGCGTCGTCCAAGGATCGCTAGGGCAGATGATTGGCTGAGTAGATGACCATCACCACCTTTCACGTCATCCAATATGTTGTGAGGTGGGTGGTAAGTGCAGTTCGTTTTACACGCCGGTCAGGGTGGTCTGCACTACCCTCAGTTGGCAGGCGGGTGTGTTCATTTAAGTTGATACTCTGTTTTCCTTTTTAATCACTTATTAGTGGTTATGATCATAACAAGCCAGATTTAGCCCAATCTGTCCTACTGGCAGCAGGCTCTGGCCCTTTCTTTTTTGCTAAAAAGAGAGTCAACAGCTCTCTCTCGTTGACTTTCTTTTCAGCAAAAAAAGAGTCTGCTAAAAGGAGATAGCATGGCTCTCTTCTTTTGGTATAAAGAGTGAAATAGGAAAAAGTTGAAAAAAAGACCCACGGGCCAACCCACATCCCGTGGGCAGTGGCTCGGGTCGGCCCTAAGCTGGTCATGGGCCGGACCGGGTCCAATCCCAGACCCGGTATCAGAGAAGTAAACTCGATCCACTCTGACTCGGATGGGCCCGGGTCATGGGCCTGAACCGGCCTAGTCCACGCCCACCCCTAATGGTGATTTCCATCAAATAAAAGTACGCAATTTTACACATAAAAAATAAACAAGACTATACTCTGTTTTTTTTCAGATTAACTAGAAATAGTTATTAACTTGAGCATCGGAGGGCACGCCGGAGGAAACAACCTCTGGTGTCTCTAACCACTATTATCTGTGTAGCGATGTACAGCTCAAAGATCCGAGACGGGAGAATCAACCATCAAAGGCTATTAAGGAACCCAAAAAATTAAGTTCAACTCTCCTAAATCACATATTAACTTCGTGACCCAAACAATTACAAAGGAGATAAACAGAGATAATACGTCCGTAATAAGCCAAACGTGAAAAAGTGACATTAAAAAAACAGGTTAATTCACATTAATCTGTCAAATGCAAAAAATGCAAAAAGGTTAAGTTCCCCCATGTAAACAGTTAAAACAAGTTAACTCCTCAATTCGAAACTAAAAAAGACCTCAAGTATTGTAGGCGTCAAAAAATGCCTCTAGACCCTGAATCAGACTCAAGTGGATGAGTAGCTCACCCGACGACCCATCAAAG
>JBAKGM010019603.1:0-22633 GCA_037177215.1 Asparagus racemosus | reverse complement strand
CACCGACCCAACCCCTACTCAAGGAATATCCCATCACATAGATATCAGTGGGAATTCATCTCTCTCACTTACCCTTTCCGATAAAAGTTGATGAAAGAAAATTGAAAGTTTTAACACTCAAAACAGGCACAAATATCTTCCTCCCTTACAATTATATACCACTCAGAAAAGGTATATAATATGCCTGAGCTCGAGGGTCAGATCTTACAGATGATATGATGATGATTTGTTAGATCATCAATGGACACGCTTATGTGAAATCATCAACAGTCGTATTCGGCAAAAAAAAAGACTTCAAAAGAAAGGGAGTTGTTTTACTAGCAATAACTGTACATTAATTCATGATGCTGATTAAGTCATAGTTTTCGCAATAACGTTTAATAATATGTTGGCTTCTAAGCTACATTTTTGTTATATTTCCTATTATCATTTTCTAGAAGAAGGAGATGACATTTAAAGAGGAATTAGATGGTTTGACAAAAAAGAAAAGGAATAGAATCATTAAGGACACCGGTGCATCATCAACAAAATAGTAAAATTACAATTGCTTAATTAAAATGTAATAACAACTGGAGTTGTAATTGCAACTGGTTGAGGATCTATGACATGTGTCTATGGTTTACATTAGATTTTCCTATTCCTCGATGAAATTACAAGATCTTTGACATGTTGTGTGGAATGGAAATGTATGAGTACAATAAGAAAAAGGTACTATACATATAGATGCATTTATAAAAAAAAGTAGCTACGATTGGGGGAAAGACCGGATTTAAACTCTACTTAAATAATTGAAAATAAATTCCTCTGAAATGATTTCACTTTTAAATTCATAGGTTGTGAAAGGAAAGACATTATGCACAACGAGAATAACATTTAACAATTCTACTGCTATGTATAATCGTCTGTAACAAGGCTTATTTGTTACAAGCAAGCACATGTACAAGCAATAGAGTGGTTTTGCCCTAAGCTAGACGCATAGCCATCCTCCACATCAATCATTGTTGGGCCTAAATTCAATCCTGTGCTTAAAGAATAATAGTCGTCTTTGTCCCGAACATAAAAACAAATTGGATTAGTTCCCGTTTATGCTACTAACATGAAGTATGGCTCTCGATTCCTGTTGGACTATTTTATTTTGATAAAACAAAGAAATTAAAGGAAAAAAGAGCAATTAAACAACTACCACAAATAAAATTTTCACCAATAGTAGAACTCAAAGCTAATATTGCATTATAGACGTTAACACACACGAGCTCTAGAAAAGGGAACAATTAATAATTAACAAAAAAAAGACTAACATGAGACTCACAAAACTCACATTTTCTCAACTATTACAAAGAACCAATACCAATTAATCATTATTGTCTCATACAATAATGCAAAGCTTTCTTCATTCAATTAGTCAATCACAACAAACAATAATCTAAGTGTCATTCTTTCTCAGAGACAAGCTTCTTCAACTAATGTTGTCACTGTAACATCTCTAATTTTTAAATACTTTCTGTACTCCGTAAATCACTACTAACACCCATATGAGAAAAAACCAAATTACAGACGAGTGCAACTGACACACAAGGATGAGAGAGACAACGCTTTCGAAGCAAAACAAGATGAGACACTTAAAAACTTTCGACTTGACTTCAGCCCCATGAAGAAGTCGGTAAGTGAGAAACATGGCTTCATTGAAACAAAGCCAACAAAATACAAAGAAAACCTTATGTCATTGCGGATACTTATCTTTTATAATAGGGGTCCCGGTTGTGTGTCCATTTGCGTCATCCTGCCAAAATCCTCCAGGAGGGCTCACACAGAGCTGGAACGATAAAGTCGAGATCAGGGTGAGCACAACAAGAAGACTACTCCTTGAATTACTCATCCATTCGCCTGCAGGGTCATCCGACAGAGAGGCGTTTTGCTGCTGGGGTGTCGGTGCTTCTGACATTATTCAAAGGCCCTGTTGTCCAGAATTTTTGGATTATTTTATTTTTGATTCTCTGTTCATCTGCATGCAGCTCTTACATGTATCCAATTATTCTTCAAAGTACACAGTTCTTTCAGAAAAAAGTCATAATTGCACCCATTTTGAATGAGCCAATAGCAATAAATTATAACATGTACAAACTAAAACTCGTGAACATGTAGCAGAATTCTTAAAATTATGTTATAAGCAGCAAGCAAGCAAAGGAACAGTGGATGATAGATAAGCAAACAACTGAAAGGAGTATATATAATATCTTATTAAAAAGTTAGCACAAAGATAGTAGTAACTAAACCATTGCTCATACTACAATGCAATGTCCATATTTAGATTTATTTTATTTTATTTTATTTTATTTTATTTTATTTTATTTTATTTTAAGTAATGTTCATTACTAGTTAGATATCCTTTTTACTTGAGGTGCACCCTGTTAACGTATAGACTAAATCTACATCAACTTTAACTACACACTAGACCATATCGGAATTGTAAGGGTATTGAGTTGGAAAACATGATGCCTCTAATTGAAATTCACTGGGGGTGATTTTTTTCTCTCTCTCTCCTTCTCTATCTCCAACACTGCTCTATCCAGAACAAAATTTCAGTTGCGTTTAAAGTTAGGAGAAAAGGGTCGTAGATTTATAGGTGAGGATTTCATGACCATAAGTAGAGACAGGATGCCCCGTAAATTAATGTCACCGACCCAACCCCTACTCAAGGAATATCCCATCACATAGATATCAGTGGGAATTCATCTCTCTCACTTACCCTTTTAGCTAAAAGTTGATGAAAGAAAATTGAAAGTTTTAACACTCAAAACAGGTACAAATATCTTCCTTCCTTACAATTATATACCAATCAAAAAGGTGTATAATATCCCTGAGCTCGAGGGTAAGATCTTACAGATGATGATGATAATGATTTGTCGAATCATCAACAGACACGTTTATGTGAAATCGTCAACTGTTGTATTCCAGGAAAAAATTGACTTTAAAATAAAGGGAGTTGTTTTACCAGCAATAACAGCACATTAGTTCATGATGCTGATTAAGTTTTAGGTTTTCTAATAACGTTTAATAATATGTTGTTAATAGAGGCATGAGTTTGGGAGCCATTTGGAAATACTTAGGCTCAATATGTTGTTAAAATCTTATTGGAATTGGGCCAATTCGGCAGCCCAAAATACTATTGGCTCCAAACAGTCAAAATGGCCCAGTTTCTAAATTTCGAATGAATTTCTTCGGTATTGATGTAAGGTTATGTATTTCATATACCTCTATTAATTTTATTTGATAACTAGCACGAACTTTTATCACTATTCTTTATGAACAGTTCTACTATGAGTGATTCTTTTTAACTTAACTAGCATCTATTATAGACATCTTAATGTTCTTTGTTTACATCTTAATGTTATATACACATGTTATATACATCTTAATGTTCATTGTTTACGCATATTACAAATGCTTGTATGTGCAGGCTGTGCATTTTTGTTTAATATTATATAATTTTTATTTATCAATATTTTATTGTAAATTTCATACATTTACTTCAAAATACTTATTGGAAAGTAATTTTGAACATTGTATAATATTTATATGTTTGTATTAATATTTGATTAAAGGGCTAATGTTAGTATTTATTTATACATATATTGTGTATAATATGCATTTGTAAACTATTACTGTAAACTATTTTTATTTATCCCATGCAATGCACAGAAGAGTTTTCGTGTGTTTAGTTTACTTAGCGCAACTCACCTATAATTTGTTGAATGTGCATCTTTTCTTGTGTTCAATGTACATTTCCCTATAGTTTCAAAATAATTCTATGGTTTTTTATAACTATTATTTCTAATACTTTTGATGAAATATCCTTCTCTTACTCTTATGCATGATTGTAATAAATTTTCGTATATCATAGTTCTATACAATTATACTAAAAAGCAAGTTTCTAAGAGCATGAAAAAGTTAGTTCAATTTAACAAATAAATTAAAAAATATCTTAACCAATCCAGTTTCCATAATTAACTTCAACTAAATGAAGTACAACAACTCATTTAAAGAAAAAAAATAATTGTACAACTTAATTTTGACAAATGAACCAATACACATAGTTAAATGACAAATAATTGAAAATTAATATTATCCAACTTAAAGCCTATGACAATCACGTTTAATCAAATACTTGATGGCCGTACCAGCCTCTAGATCAAATCTATCAGCTCAAGCCTAATGTAGACTCTCAGATTTTGAATTTGCCACGATCAAGCTCGAGAAATATTCAAGAAGTTCTCTTGTAAGCAACCGTGATATAAATTTGCCACCATCAAGCTCAAGGCATTGTAGACTCCATTTAAGGCAACCATGCTACAGCTTTATCAAAAAAATTCTCTCATAAGCTAGCCTATAGACAATGACAAAGATGATGGCTTGCAAAATTTTGGTGCACCACTATTGAAGTCTAGAGTACATTGTCAAGAGATCAAAGGTAGGAAAGATTACAACGCGCTGCATGAAAAAAAAGTTGTTATGGCAATTTAATATGCAACTAAAAGACAATATGATAATATTTAGAAAAGACTAAAATTAATTTTAATAGTTGATCACGTGTGTATTCTATCATAAATAAAGTTAATATAAAAGGGTTCTAAAAAAATCCCTAAAACACGCTTACTAGTTATGCCTTTTTAAAATAGAAGCATTAAGTAACATTTAAACACTTACAGTTGCAAAAAGTTACTCCTAATACATAAGAGTGAATCAACTTTTTCCTTAGAAAAAATAGAAAAAGCTTACTCATGTGGACGTGCTTAGAGAGCTGTTAGCGTCATTTTCAAAACAACAAAGAGTGTATTAGCAAATAATTACCCAATGTAAATAAAATGTTGCCATATTTTTAAAAATTTTCTCTTAAAATATCTTCCTTTTAACTAATGAGGGGACATAGAAAACTCAACTCATTAGGTCAGCATGTATCTGTCTACCACGATAAAGTTCAGTTAGAAATGAATGCTAGAAGAATTCTTACGAAATTGATATATGTGAAACTGAATAAATTATAGGGTGAAATGATAAAATTATGAAAGACTGTCCTTCTTGGTTACCCAATTATTATTCAGTTAGTGGTATTTTTTTTCTTGGTCCAAAATTAAAAGAAACAAAGTTTGCAAGCCTTTTCCTTATGCATAATTCAATAACTACTCCAAGTTTAATTTTACAGATCAAGTACATCCATGCAATTTGATATATGACAACATGATTTCAGTTATTTAGACATTTAAATAGCTAACCATCCTTACTATTTTCATACTTTAAGCTGATATGGACTCCAAACATTCATATTCTAAAGTCAAAAAGATAGTATGTATGCACGTCATGCAAGAACCGTCATATGACTATACACATCCCCTTATACCCCCAGCTTATTGCATTTTCTAAAATCCATGTAGTATCGAATGAAGGATGTAAATCTGAAAGGACTTCGTAGATGATAATAATCATTGTTTTGCAGGCGACTGTGAAGTTTGTACCAGATATAAACTAACAAACTTAAGATGAGGGCAAAAAACATGTCATACTATAAAACTTCAACACCAAAAAGGTCAATTAAAAATATAACTATTCACCAAAGTTACACCTACCTGTTACACTTCTAGTAGAACTACAGATTTTGATTCTTACGTGAGACCATTTTAAGCCTAGGCACCAATTTAATCAAAAAGCACGGTACAATTTGAAATTGCATCCATCCCATACACAAATCATTTATATCCGAAGACGTCAATATTCTATAATTTTAATCAGAAAGTACTACAAAGCATGGTGAGAAACTGAAGCATTTGTTGAGATAAACTGGAGGAAGTAAGAAAGAATTTTAATGTTTAAGGAAATTGTTATTCACCAACCACTGCATTAGATTTAATTCTTAAGTAATTTATATTTCTTGCTCAAGGAGAATGCATAAGCGAACATGTAATCCCCTAGAGTATTTTGATTATATTTTTTATTGTATGGACTATAAGTAACTATAGAATTACCTGATAATTAGGCTACCAAATTCTTCATTAACATGTGATAGATATTGGAGCTCTATTAACTTCCGAGAGTATGAATCCTTCTCTCCATGGAAGGAGTCTCTTCTTGGCATGGGAAAAAATTTCTCATTAGTAACATGAATCAAATTTATATGCAATCAAATAACAAAGAGTAGGCGAAAGTAGAAGTATCAACCATTTAGTATCTAAAACAGAAAAGATATCAAACCAAAAAAAAAAGAAGAAAGAGATATCAAATGTGTGAGAAATTTGTAACTATCCAGGATTCACGCTTCAATTTTTTGTCTATCCCCAATTGTTGTCTTTTGAATTTTTAAAGGAGAAATTTGATAATGGAAAGAACGTTAAGGGAGCGACTCCAACCATGATCAGGAGAACTGAAAAGGAACAAAGAGAAAAACTAACACAAAATTTTTAGCACTAAAAGTCTTGTAGCATTAAGTGGCTGAGGAAAGTCAATGCGCCATGCTAGTAAGCTTTTATTTAGTTGAAACTCTTGTCAAATGCTTTTAACATTACTCTGAGATAGCGGTCTTTAGTTAGATTCAATTCATCAACACTCAGCTCTTCAACTGTAACCAATGAGCTATTATGATAAATAAATTGCAAAATGAAAGGGGCTAAAATCAATTCAGAGGTTTGCGCTGGATATTTATCAAATCAATTCAGCTCTTCCACTTCTGAAGCGGACACAAAGCATCACCACCTTGTTTTCACTGTTCACATTAGCAAGGATAACAATAGCAATGTTGTACATAGTTTCAATACACTTCTCCTCAAGCTTATTTGTGACCCTCCTACAACCATTCCGTGGGCCGTTTAATCAGGCCAAAACTCTAAGGGTGAATAGTATCCTAGTATGTGTAAGAGTCCTAGTTAGAGAATGAGAATTCAAATTGTGATCTTACAAAAGAAAACCCACGTAATTATTTAAGTTGTGAATTGAAAAAAATAAATATAGACTTTTCCCAAGAACTCTCTCTCCCTGCTTTTTTGGTTTGGCCGAAACCAAGCCGATTCTCTTCCTCCCCTAGCCGATCTCTCTCCCTCTTCGCGACGATTCTTGGTGTGTGCTTAGGCCGATCCCAGTTACAAGCCAACAAGTGATATCAGAGCAAGGTTTATGCCCAAGCTCCAACCGAGATCTGAAGATATGATGAGCGCGGAGAAGACGACGACCAACATTGGTGCACTCACTCTTCAATATCCGACGCTATCGAGAGACAACTATGCTTTGTGAGCGATCAAGATGAAAGTCTACATGAAGGCTCAAGACGTGTGGGACGCCGTTGAGCCTGCGGTAGACGTGACCGTGGAAGACAGGAAGGATCAGATGGCTTGGGTGGCCATCTATAAGGGGATTCCTGAAGAGACTTTGATAGTGGTCAAAGAGAAGCAGACGACAAAGGAGGCGTGGGAGACGCTAAAGACGATGCATCTAGGAGCGGACCGTGTGAAGAACGCGAAGGTGCAGACCCTAAAGTCTGAGTTCGAACTTCTCCGAATGAAGAAAAGTGACAACGTCGACGATTTTTCGACGAAGTTGATAGGAGTCGTCAACAAGATCTGTGCCTGTGCTTTAGGCGATGAGATGCAGGAAAGCTATGTTGTCAGGAAGCTACTTCGGGCGGTACCAGGGAGATTTCTTACTATCGTCTCCACGCTTGAGCAGTTTGGGGACATTGACAGCATGTCACTCGAGGAGGCGATCGCGCGTCTCAAGACCCACGAGGAGCGGGCACGTGTTTTTCGAGACAACATCGATGACCACCTATTGTGGACACATGCGGAGTGGCAAGCAAGGGCCAAGAAGAGCGGCAGAATTTTCCTCTCAATACAGACGATGAGCGACAACAGCGGCCGTGATCACGTACGCAGAACTGGTCGCGGGCGTGGCTGTGGCCATGCACGCCGCGACGGCTTCCAGGAGGTCGGTTCAGCAGCGGTGCTAGCCAAGGTGGCTAGGTAGGCCGCGGTGGAAGCCATGGTGGCCAGGAGGGTCGAGGTGGCTTCGGCAGCTAGGGAGGCCACTTCGGCGACGGTTTCAGCCACGGCAGCGCAGCTCGTCAGGAGGGCGATAGTAGCACGAGCGGTGGTCGAGGCAAATCTAACATCAAGTGATTCAATTGTAGAGTCTACGGGCACTTTCAGTTGGAGTGTCACAAGCAAAGCCGCAACCATGATCAGGAGGCTCACCTCACCCGAATCTATGATTAGGAGCCAGCCTTATTGATTACCGTGTCAGAGGAAACACCCACTGTCGTCTAGCTCAATTTAGAGAAGGTGGTGCCGATTTGCACGCAGCAAGGGAGGCACTAATCGACACTGAAATTTGGTACCTTGACAACGGAGCCAGTAATCACATGACCGGTCACTGAGGCAAATTCAAGGAGCTCGACGAGAAGATCGCCGGAATCGTCAAGTTTGGTGATGGATCCGCAGTGGAGATCAAGGGGAAAGGCTCTATCCTCTTCCAGTGCAAGAACGGCGACCAAAGGCTACTATCTAAGGTATATTATATTCCGAGCTTGAAATCAAATATCATTAGCCTTGGTCAGATGGCTGAAGATGGGAGTAAAGTTATTCTGGTTGAAGAGTTCTTGAGGTTTTTTGATCAGCACAGTACTCTATTGATGAGGCTGACGCGTTCAGCTAATCGACTGTACAGGATAGAGTTGAAGACATGCAAGCCAGTGTGTTTGACGGCGAGTATCGATGATCCAGCTTGGTTGTGGCATGCTCGTCTTGGGCATGTCAACTTCTTCGCCCTCAAGATGATGACCGACAAGGGGATGGTTGCCGGGTTGCTGAAGATTTCGCACCCGAACCAACAATGCGAGGTGTGCCTCGTCGCCAAGCAAGCAAGACTTCCATTCCCTTCGAAAGCAAATTTTAGAGCTCAGAAGCTGCTAGAGCTACTTCATGCCGATCTATGTGGCCCGATCACCTCGTCTACACTTGCAGGTAATAAATACTTCCTTCTTATCGTTGATAATTTCAGCCGATGGATGTGCGTGTACATGTTGAAGGCCAAGAGTGAGGCCTGTGAAGTCTTCAAGAAGTTCAAGATTGAGGTGGAGAATGCACGTGGCCACAAAGTGAAGACCCTGAGGACAGATCGAGGTGGCGAGTTCTTGTCAAAGGAGTCCACCCAACTATGTGAAGACTACGGCATCAAGCGGCATCTCACTGCACCGTACACCTCACAGCAAAATGGTGTAGTGGAGAGGCGCAACCGCACGGTGATGGACACGGCGAAGAGCTTGCTCAAGAGCATGCATATGCCAGGAACGATGTGGGGGGAAGCAGTCAGACATGTGGTGTACTTGCTCAACCAACTACAAACCAAAGCGTTGTGCGATCTCACTCCTTACGAAGCTTGGTTTGGCAAGAAACCTCATCTAGAACACTTGAGAATATTTCGATGCTTATTAGCACATGTGAAGGTTACAGGTGCTTCTCACAAGAAACTCGACAACTGGGTCACACCAATGGTGTTTCTTGGCGTAGAAGAAGGCAGCAAAGCCCATCGTCTCTATGATCCTCAACATGGCAAAGTTCATGTCAGCAAAGATGTCGCGTTCGAGGAAGGAAAAGGATGGTAGTGGAGTTAAGATTGAGACAAAAAACCATCCAGTTGGGTGGAGTTCACGGCAGAATGGGAACTGGCAGCAGCCAGCATGACAGTCGGCACATTGCCAGTAGGCAGACAACCAGCTGGCCGAATCGGACCACCAGCTGGCAGTAAGTCCCGCTGCATCGGAGGTGTTCAGATCCCCTGAAGCTACAACGATGGCTCTAGTAGCCTTGCATGAAACATCGGGCACTCCTACCTCTCAAGATGAACCTGTGCGCTACCTTTTCCTTAGCATAGATCTACGCAGAGACAGAGGTGGTTGACCTTCCCACTGAGGAGTTGTTTCTGGCCACTGAAGAACCCATAAGCTACTGTGAGGCTACAATGGAGCAAGAATGGCGTACAACCATGGAGAAGGAGATGGAGGCCATTGAGAAGAACAAGACATGGGTACTCACAGAGCTACTAGGGGCCCTAAACCCATTGGCCTCAAACAGGCGTACAAGCTGAAGAAGGACAACGAGGACAACATTCTCAAGCACAAGGCGAGACTTGTAGCGAAGGGCTACATCCAGCATCATGGAGTGGACTTTGATGAGGTGTTTGCACCTGTGGCGAGACTTGACACCATCAGGATCATCCTTGCTATATCAGCATAGTGCGGATAGGAGGTGCACCATCTGGATGTCAAGTCAGCATTCCTAAATGCTGATCTCCAGGAAGAAGTGTACGTGGTCTAGCTTGAAGGGTTCGTTGTGAAGAATGAAGAGCACAAGGTCTACAAGCTTTCCAAGGTGCTCTACAGCCTACGCCAAGCACCACGAGCATGGAACACGCAGTTTGACAAGTGCTTGAAGGGTATTGAGTTTGTAAGGTGCTCTGAGGAGCAGGCGGTATACACCAGGAGCAACGGAGGGGATATACTCATAGTTGGTGTGTACATGGACGACTTGATCGTCAGAGCTCGAGTGCGAATGAGATCAAGATTTTCAAGCTGCAGATGATGAAGGAGTTCGAGATGACCGACCTTGGACTACTTTCCTACTATATTGGGATTGAGGTGGACCAGAGAGGTGATTGTATTTCGCTGTGGCAGGCGGCCTACGCGAAGCGGGTCTTGGTTCAATTCGGCATGATGGATTGCAACCCGACCTAGTATCCCATGAAGGCAAAGCTAAAGCTTAGAAAAGACCCTGAAGGAACACTGGTGGATGCGACAGAGTATAGGCGCGTCATTGGAAGCTTGAGATATCTAACTCATACCCGACCCGATATTTCCTATGCCATGGGGATTGTGAGTAGGTACATGGAGCAGCCTACAGTTGTGCATCGCCAGGCGGTCAAGCACATTCTAAGGTACGTGAAGGGTCCGTGTGCTATGGATTGGTGTACAGGCGAGGGCGAGGCAATGAAGAGTTGGTGGGATTCACCGACAGTGATCTTGCGCGAGATGTTGATGATAGTGCAGCACAAGTGGCATGGCATTCTATCTAGGTGACAATCTTGTTACTTGAATATCGCAGAAGCTGAAGACGGTGGCATTATCTTCTTACGAGGCAGAGTTCATGGCAGCAATAGCCGCAGCATGCCAGGGACTGTGGCTGAGGAGCTCAGTCAGCGAGGTGATCGGCAGTGAGCCCAAGCCGGTTACTCTATTTGTCAACAACAAGTCCGCGATTGCCTTGATGAAGAATCCAATATTCCATGAAAGAAGCAAGCACATCAACACATGTTTCCACTTCATTCGCGAGTGTGTTGAGCGAGGGCAGATTAAAGTGGAGTTCGTGTGCACCAGCGAGCAGCGGGTGGACATTCTCACAAAAGCTCTAGTAAGGGTAAAGTTCATCGAGATGCGGGAGTTGCTAGGAGTGAGAGACCTCGAGTCTCGTCCAAATTAAGGGGGAGAATGTGGGCCGTTTAATCATGCCAAAACTCCAAGGGTGAATACAGTCCTAGTATGTGTAAGACTCCTAGCATGTGTAAGAGTCCTACTTAGAGGATGAGAATTCAAATTGTGAGTCCAAGTATGTGTAAGAATCCTAGTATGTGTAAGAGTACTAGTTAAAAGATGAAAATTCAGATTGTGATCTTATAAAAGAGAACCCATGTAATTATTAAAGTTGTGAATTGAGAAAAAGAAATATAGACTTTTCCCCAAGAACTCTTTCTCTCCCTGTTCTTTTGGCCGAAACCAAGAGGCCATTTTCTTCCTCCTCTAGCCAATCTCTCTCTTTCTCTTCTCGACGACTCTTGATGTGTGCTTAGGCCGATCCCAGTTACAAGCCAACAAATTCATCACCATCACACCATTTGTCAGAATCAAATTACACAACCGCAATTAGGACGGAATAAAATCTAACTTATCGACCATTACCGCTTCGCTTGCTAGCGGTGTACAAGCGATCCCACTTTTTCTTACGCCTACCACATCGCTCTTAGGATTGTCTACTGGAGTTTGAGTAGGAGATAATGTCAACGGAACATTACCTTCTAGTCGATTGACCAACTCACAGGGCAACATATGATCCTCGTCAATAGAATCAGCCAATTATGTTGCTTGCTTGGATCCAATACTCCGATAGGAGCAAAAAGACTTGCATGGGTTCAAGGAAGCTATCAGAGCTTGTGAGCTATTCAAGGACTGAGGATGATCCATGATATCAGCCATCAACAGCTTCATCATTACAATTTCAGTCATCAGTACTGATCAAACACTAAAGGTTAAAGCAAAAAAATGAACAGCCAAAAGTTGATCACGGTACCAAATAATAATCAAGACCCAAACATACTCTTAACAAAACAAACCGTATTAGCCAAACATCCATAAACAAGATTAATATACCATTGAGCGTCCACCATTCATCATCACACATTAAAATACAGCATAATTCCGCAATATTTATGTAAATATATGAATCAATTAGGTGACGAATATAACGGAGGGGTCGCAGCAGCACTCGTCGATAAGGCAGCAGCAGCAAAGAGCAGCAAGACTGCAAACAATCAGAAAAAGAAGCCACATAAAATTTTTGTTAGAAAAGTCAAGAAAAAAACAAATCAAATAATTCGATTAAAATAACTTAGAAAAATACCATCCTTCACGAAAGCCAGTCTCCCTTCTTGGCGGTGCAGCTGCATACTGAGGCGGTGCCATCACTGGTGGAGGACCTTGATAATACCCTTCAATCATTTCAACAACAAATGAATAATATTGCATATTAATCAATTAAATATACATGCAAAAAAGAATTATTTATTTCTCTAAAATTAGATAGCATTACCTTGGGCAGGATAAGGATATGCATACTTGGGATCACTCATCTTAAAACCAAAGTACACAAGAGGTAATGAAATGTTTGAGAGTCACGTACAAGTTAACTTGTATATATGAAGAGGACCAACTTGAAAAAGAAAGGCAGCACCCCCTTCGAGTTACTTTTATAGCCACGTTATCCAAAGAGTGAAGAAACAGGGGAAACGGGTTTCACCGTATATACGCTTAAGCTGACATGACATGATACGATGGAGTCGGTAGCTCATTCTACTCTAGCCTCTTCTCCTGCTTTCTTTTTTGCTTGTGCCGTTTTCTTGGGTGCTGTGGCTTTTATTTTTGACATATCCTGGTTCGAATCTGATGCTGTGTGGCCCGGTCTAAAAGTCAAAGGAAGATGTGTACTAGCTTCGATTATTATTATTATTATATTTTTCTTTCTAGAAAATCGGCTACAAATTAATTGCGTTCTCATGCTTGACAACACGAGGATCACAATCACAATGGGCCGGATAAGCTGGGAATCCAAAACTAGAAATTAAAGTATACATTCTCAAGCAAATAAATTTAAAATAAGTAAAGCGTACCGTATTTAGAGATATTAGAATAATTAATGTTATTCATATGTAAAATATTGTTGTTTCTTATTATATTACTAAAAATATGATCCGCACAAATGCAGAAGAGTAAAATTATCCAGGAAAAATTATATTTTTTATTTTTCTAAAATTTTATAATCAATATGGAATATTTCATTTCTTTGGAAAGGATTATTTCATAACATCGGAGGCGTGGAGAGCGGGTAAGATGTTCTTCTATTGAAAATTTTCTTTTTACGAACTTGAGGTTTTTTCTCCAAAACAATTCTCATATACCTACTGTACTCTTTATATGGCTGTATAGATAGTAGTAGATCTAAGTCTGAAATCTTGTTTTTTTAAAATTAACATATAATTTTTTTCATTAAAATTCAAGAGTTTCTCATTACATCTTTTAACCTGAATGTAGTGGACATTTAGTTATGTGAGCTTCATTCTTATTCATGACATTGAATAATTTAGAATGATCTAGAACATTTCATGACATAGGTTAATTTAGAATGATTGAAAAGAAAGAGAAAACAATGGAGAAAAAAAATATTTCTTGGAAATTACCAATATACCCTCCCAATTACAATGAGAAGAAGGAAGGGTCCTCCATTCCCTGAGTTTTTTTATTGCCCTCACTTAGTTTTAAATATAGTAGTATAGATACCATATACTAAAGTTATTGAAGATGAAAAGTGCCTAGCTGTAGTTCATCTCCAATAACTATATCATATAAAATAATCTCAGAGATATTAGAATTTAGTATTGCATATCAAGACAAAGAACATGTTAAAACAAGTGATGAATTAGCGAAACGTAGATAGATGGTGCTTTAGGCGTCTAGTTCTGTCTGGTTGAAAATAGCACAATCTTAGACGAAGCTGATCGGTGTCTAATATGCTTTTGAATTTAGGGACACTATATTAGGTAGTTGGATTGGTGTCTATCAAACACTAATTAGGTATATTCGTAAATCTGTCTAGAAAGGATAGGACTCTTGTTTTGTTTTATATTCAGGTTTAACACTATAAATACGGGTCTTCCCGATCTAGAGTTGAGAAAGAATAGCCTAAGAGAGCTGCATGTCGTAAAGAGTTGTAGAAAATAAATAATGTAGAGAAATCTAGGGTTTGTGAGGATCTTTAGGTGAGATCGAGAGAGAATTTCTTCTGAGATCCTTGAGGATTGCAAGAAAGATTATAACTTCGTAATCTATTTTGAAATAGGATTTGGATAGTCTAATAGTAAATTTAACAAATATTAAAAGTTGGGAATATTCTAATATTAAAATGTGAGGTTGCGTGTGAAATTTTAGAGGAAATTCTTGTATTTGCGCAGTTGATGGTATTTGACTGCAAGTTTTAAAAACATTTGGATATTTAATTGTTAGTTTTATAAACTTTCGGATATATAAGTATTGCCACAAACAAGTTAAGTGACAATTTTAAAATCTTTAAGGTATGTAAGTGCTGCTAAAACACGTGAAGGTATATAAGTGCAAAGTAAAGAAAACAATAGGGTTTTAAGTGCAATTAAGCCTTAAAAATCTACAAATTGCTCTTTAGACCCTTGAAATGCCATAACTTGTAACTCATCATAGAAATTGTAATTTAGCCTAGCAAAATCCCATAAATTGCAATTCAGCCTAAAAATTCAAGCTCCATCCCAGAAATTGCAGTTCAATACATAAATTACAGTTGACCCCCTAAACTTCACAGAAATACAGCTTAGTCTAGTTGCAGTTCAGTCCGTGAGAAATATCTTAGGATCACAGAGCAATCACTAAGACTGTAGACTGTAGAAAAGTACAAAGGTAACTGCAAAGAGTGCAAAAGGAAACCATAAGATCAACCACGGACCTCTTATTCTATACTGGATGAAAATTTGTTATCGAAAAGAATACACTACAAAATAAAAATCAAATTCATGTAAAAACACATAAATGTACAAAAATGATTCGATTTGTCGATCCTTAACTCATTAAACTAGCAAGAAATACACGATTTTAATGAATTACCAAAATTGATAAAAGTAAGAAACCATTTATCAAAGTTTGATAAATCCAAATTTGACCTGCGTTTTACTAAATTGGGCTCCCAAACAAACTTGACCTCCATGTTACTAAATTAAACTCGAAATCCAAATTTCACCTCAACGTTGCTAAATTGGTGTCCGGAAAAAAACTTGACCTCTCACTAGTGCAGAATAATACATCCTAGACGACCAAAACCGTCTAGGATGCAGCCCAAAACTGTCTATGATACGCATCGTAGACGGCTGGCCGTCTAGGATACGCCGTCGGAGATAAATCCGTCTAGGATGACACATCCTAGACAGCATAGCCATCGAGGATCCACATTGCCGACGGCTCCACATCCTCGACGACATAGCCGTCTAGGATGTTATATCACATTTTTCCCAGCAAATGCACACTTTTCCTGTCACATTTTTTACCCTGTATAAATATACATTCATATCAAATATTTGCAGTATATACATCGCATTCATATCATATATTTCCATCCACATCCAAATTCAAATCCAACAATATCAAATATCCACATTCAAATCCAACATACACATCCAAATCGAACAATATCCACATTCACATCCAACGTACACATCCAAATCGAACATCCACATTCAAATCTAACACAGTCTTATCATCCATACATAGATAATATAAGTCATGAAATAAGATATCCATCAGTCTCATCATAGTCTCACACAGTCACAATCATACACACAGATAATATAAATCCTCACACATAGTCTCATCATCTATACATTGAGTATATAAGTCATGAAATAAGAAATCCATCATAGTCAAGCAAGTATAATATCCCGTACACACAAGATAGATAAGGAAGAAAATAGTCACTTAGATACCAAGCTCAACCTCCTCTTCCTGATCACCGTCGCCGGATGCGTGCCTCTCATTCATGCCACTATTGCTCCCCATAGCATCCGTACCCTTAACATAAAACAATTAATATATTAGAAACACAAAAAATATTATGACCGATAATATTATTCATGCTTTTATACCCTCATCCTATATGTCAAATATAAAAACTATACTTAGTTTTTTTAAGTTTGAATCCAATATATCCATTGTGTACATTCTATACTAAAGAATAGTGACCTTACATTAAAGCAATTATCAAACTAAATGAAAGCTTATGTAAACATACCTGTGCACCAGTCTGCATAAATCCGGATCCCATGCTCAACTGAGGTACAATCTCCATAAATAAATCATCACGAATCGTGCCGGACAAGGAAGATATGATGTGAGGTAGAACAATCTCTAACTGTGACTGAGGCAAAATGGAATATAGCTTCGTCGTCACCTGGCGATAAAGTGTGGGATCAATCTTTCCAACTAAATAGCATGTGACACGATTAATGAGATCCAAGCCTGGAGACATGACAGGTGGCTGCACAACTGAAGGTGACGCTGATGTCGGTGTCATAGGTCCCACCGAAGTCGAAGGTGCCGCCGAAGATGCTGTGGAGGATGAAGTGTGATAGCACCGTCGAGCCCCAACCCCTCGTAATGGATATCTACTCTTATGCTTATTTCCAATAATAGTTGTGATGATCCTGTCATTGTCCTCCATAGAAAAAATGTGTGGGTCCAGATCACCTTCCACTTCACCCTGTGTCACTTGTAGTATTATCCGGGTTGTCTCCATATCGAAGCTCGCCTAAAATCACAATATATATAAAGTGCGTGTATTTGTGCATGCACTTGTACGTGTGCATGCATGGGTGTGTCTGCTTGTGCATGTGTGCTTTGTGTATAAGTGCATGTGTGCATGTCTGCGATGTATTCATCCTAGACGACTAATTAGCCGTCTAGGATGTGCCGTCTGCGATGTGATATTTTGCACTAGTGCTAATCTATGACGATGCTTCAAAAAAACTCAAAATAGTCTTAACCTTCTTATCTTTCACTTGAATATTTTTAAATCAGCGGATCCCCTCTAGGTCTCCACTAATCAAATGATCCTTGAAGGATCCAACAACAAATGATCCTTTTTCAGGATTCAACAATAAATGATCCTTCTTTAAAAGATCTACCAATAAAATGATCCTTCTTTAAGGATCTGACTAATAAATAATCCTTCCTTGAAGGATCCAACAACAAATGATACTTTTTTTAAAAGGATCTAACAAACAAATAATCTAAGAGGTGACTTTGGGCTCGAGCAAAGATCAATGAGGTCAACGAGGCACAGTTCAATGAGGGCAGATGAGAGCAGAGTCGGCTCTGATCTGAGCTACAGTGAACAGTAATCCGTGGGTCAACAGTAATCTACGGATATGAACAGTACTGGCGTACGGGTGAACACAACCGATGGATAGTAAATCGATTGATGAAGAGTAACCCGATAAAAATATTTCTTGATGAATAGTAGCGAGTGGGCAGTAATTCGATGTCGAGGCCGCCGAGAGGAAGCATGAAGTTTTTCGGTGAAAACCCCCTCGGCGGCTCGATGTAGACGATGAAGAAAATGGTCTCTCTAGGATCAAGAGGATGGCTCTGATACCATGTAAAGAAATAGAAAAAGGTGAAGATATTATTTATCTAACCCTAATTTCTCTGAATTAGAGGTTAGGAGGATTTTACAAAATAGATATGAGATAAAATCATATCCAATTATATCTCCCAATATTTCAACAATATCTCATAATATATTCCTCGACAAAATAAAATCTGAACGCCACATTATCGAGTTAATTAAACCAATTAAAACAAATTGAGAAATATATATTATTTTATAATTTTGTAGAAATAAATACTTAATTTGCAATTGCACTAACTAAACACTGAATTAAATATCTACTTATAAATGTAATATCTTTTTAATGAATAAGAATCTATAATTTTCTATGATAGATATTCCATTAAATCTAGATGGTTTGGTTTTCTTCCCCATCAATTAGAACCAGTGCAAGTTTTTTTATTAATTTAAAATAAAATATTAATTCCACATCATCAAGTTAATTAAAACAATTAAAAAAATTGAGAAATATAAATTATTTTATAATTTTGTAGAAACAAACACTACATTTGCAATTGCAACAACCTAAAGGCTGAATTTAATGTCTACTTGTAAATATATACTAGTATCTTAGTTCTTGTTAAGCATGGTCATACCTCCATGTTCTAATCTCTTGCTTAAAAGATGTTTCTCCAAAATACATTTAACTATTCCAATACCTATCTTATAGTATTTTAGACCATTCAAGGCACTGCCATAGCTACTTGTTTCCATGCCTCACTTAAAAGAATCTTTAAAATGAATATATCTATATCTTATATCTCTATGAATATCATATTGATGTTATTATAAAGACAAATCTGAGCATTATAAATTGCAAAATTGGTTAAAAGTTTCTTGCCGATTTTTAAAATATATTGAATATTCACAATATAAGGCATCAAATGTAAGATGCTCGTATATACGGTAATGAAAATTGCTAAACAAATCAAAATTTCTTAAAAATGAGAATTTATTTATCCCCATTAACAAATTTCAATGCTCATCCATAATATAAAACATATTTAACAATAACATAATTAGATCAATAAATTATCTTAAAAAGGTTTAAAATGAACAATAAAAATTTAGGATCAAGAATCAATAGTGGCCAACAATGAAATACTAGAAAAAGAATTTGAATGTAAAAAATAAACTGAAGGAGGAATTTTGTAGGAAAATAGGGAAGAAGCTCACATTTTGACCGAGAACAGAACGTTTTAGAGCTGCATACAGGAGTGTCAATCAAATAATGAGCTTGAGCGGCATTCAAAGAATGAAAGCAAGTAATACCTTTGCCCATGATTATAAATTTTCTAAATTAACTTCATGAACCATTAGAATAATTTATCAAAGAGCATCTAAATCAAGTTAAATAAAACATAAATTTACTTTCAAAAATTATTTTTTTCTTACAGTAGTATCAACTACATATTTTCATATGACTGCTAATTACTTTCTCATGAGAAAAAAATTATTTTTTTCTTACAGTAGTATTAACTATATATTTTCATATGACTGCTAATTGCTTTCTCAAGATCACAACTTTTGAAAATATTCAACAACAACAACACGCTTCTCCTCATCGGAGTCTTATCGGTAATGACAAAGCTTTTGAGGTCCAATAAGCATATTTAAATAAAATTGAAACTAAAAACTAAGATATGACAAGTACTACTTAGGGAAGAAAAAAATGTAACAATTCGATGTTACGCATGAATCCAAAAGAAAAAAATACACTATTATTTGATTGAAATTAGTGGTGCCTGCCAACCTGACTAACCATCAGATCAACAGTCTCATCCTGAGAAATACCCTAACAATTACTTATTAGTCCAAGAGAAAATAAACATAAAAATTATTAACATAGAAGTAAAAATGTATACAAAATATTAGTTAACACTATAATGGAGAAAAATAATAAAAGATTTAAAATTGCAAAGAATGAATCAAACATTAGATATTGAAATGAAAACCATATATAATAAAACATGTCCCCTTTCTAAATAGATGATTTTTTAAATGAGAAAAAGAACTTACAACAAAGGGTTGGGGTGGGGGATGACTAAAAGAAAACACATTCAATCCTTCAATCCTAAGAAAAAAAGCAATAGTTCATATTAAAACGAACTTTTTTCATGAAAAAAGAAAAATAAATAATGTGAGCATCTTAAAAGATAATAAATATGTGTAGTTTTAATTATCAAGATTTCAAATTCCTTAATTTTTGGTTATTCAAATTCCAAATAAAAAAACTGATGATTTTATTACCATATTTAACTAATATCTTGATTGATTCTATATTATTAAATATGGTTACTATTTAGCGTGATTTTATATCTCAAAATTGTAGGGCATTCAAATTATAAAAATATTATAATATTTTTCAAGATATGTTAATTTCAAAAGTTTATGGATTTGATATAGTTACAAATCTAAAGTTGATATATAATAATATCAATTAGTTATTTTTTTCTCTTTTTTTGTGCATATTTGTTAGAATAATGTATGACTACGTGTTTCAAAATAAAATAACTCGAGATAAATTCATCAATATCAAAACTAATTAAAAATAAATTAAATTGCTATAATAAAATCCTATACAGAAATCAAACATGAATACTTATTAAAACTGAATTCATGATCTAGTTGAAATACAAACTTTTCAAATTCAAAACTAAATGAATTTTCATTCGTAATTTAAAAGTCAAAATTAGAATGTTAAAAGAGTGAACCTAAAACTTTTCACGTTCTTTGATTACTCGCATTCTCTCTACTCTTTTCATTAGTTTTACTTCTGTGACAAATGAAGAATTAGAAGAAAAGTAACATAGAGAGATTATTAGTTACAAATATTTATTTTTCATTGAAAAAGCCAAATTAAAATGTTAAAACAATGAACCCAAAAATTTCTTCTTGTTTTCATTGATAGGCTGATTCTCTCTTTACTCTTTTCATCATTTTTTAAGCTGTGACAAAGCAAATAATTAGAAACAATTTTAATTGTGTAGATCATTATAATCTGATATGGAATAAAAAAAAGTAACACAAATGTTATAATTAAAATGCAAGAATCATGACCAAAATAAAAACTAATGTAAACAATGATTAATATAGAATTAAAATTAGTACATACTAAGCATCATCAAATTGCCGATAAAATTAAAACTAATACAATTGAGATCTAATATTAAAAAAAAAACTAAGATCAATTGATATAGAAGATTGACATTACCTTCTCAATATTGCGACTTTCGGACTATACATAATCTGATATTCAAACAAAACATTGACACAAATGTTACAATTTAAATGCAAGAATTATAATCAAAATTTTTTCGGGCCTTTTGTATTGTAATTAACTCAGATTACAATTGCGAGACAACAATGAACCTAAAAAAAATTTATATTTCTTAGGGTTCTTTTCTGTGTGCTGGTGGAGCGTCGATCTTGTACATAGTTGACAAACTGAATCAAGACTCACGAATCTTTTGCTATTGACGAGGATCGAATCACTTGGAAGGTAGCTCCGCCTTCTTTTTATGAAACTCCTCTGCGTATGTGTATGTGTCACTTAGCTCTCTCTGCATATTTTGTTGAATGAATGATCTCCTCTCTTTTTATGGGCTAAAAGAGAGAGTTAATGCCCTCTTTAGAACGTGGGTTAGTGGCCACTAAAACATGAGATAATGGGGGAAGTTATCCCATGAAAATAGCTTTGAAATAGCTATTTGGGCGAACTTCACAGTCATGGCGAAGTTTGCTAGAGTTGTAGGTGAAGGTCGCTGTAGTCATGGGCGAGGGTCACTCGAACGTGGGGGCGCCTCTTTCGGAAGTAGAAGACTTGGTCCACTTTACTGTTGTGGGTGGAACTCTTTAGCTGAACAGCTTTGCTTATGAACTCAGATTTAACACAGAATCCGATCTTCGGTGGAGTTGGCGTTGGTCGTCAAGCGACCTTCGCTATAATCTGTTATGGGCTTAGTTTTAGGCCCATTCGAAGTATTTAGCCTATGGGCGTTCACTTCTTAGGTCCAAGTTAATCGTCAGCCTAGGTGAAAATATATTTTGACCATCTACAAGATCCCCCCCCCAAAGTTTTCAAGATCCCGCATTCATGGTTGTGGCAGGGGTCGAAATACTTTGGGTAAAATAGCCAAAAGTGTACTGTTGAACGTAACTTGAGTTGTCTTGGTTGGGGAAAAATCTGTCTACTTCGTTACCAGAGGTGTACTATTGAACGTAGTTCCCTTGAGTGTAAACTTGTATCAAAGGCTTGACGTAGCTTGTGTTCGCCCAAATCCATGTTTGGAATGAAATTCGCTTCTTTGATTGCTGAGACGGAGTTGATGAATGAGCGAAGGTGGTTCTATTCGTGGTTGCTGAGCGAAGTTTGTCGCCTGGCGACGTTCGTTAGTTAAAAAGGCTCGTGTTAAATGAGCTGTCTCTAGCGAAAACATTTTTTCGTATGATGCCCCAACATCCGATGATAGAGGCAATAATTAGGATCATCTTCCTTCCCCATTTCTTCAGGTCTTTTAACTTCAGGCAGCTTTAACTTGTTGTTCTTCTAAAGTAATTTGAACAGGGTGACCACGTGATCTTCCTTGAAT
>JBAKGM010019602.1:0-10288 GCA_037177215.1 Asparagus racemosus | reverse complement strand
TTCAAGGTGTGATGTAGGGGCATGATTGTGATGTAGGGGCATGATTATGCCACATCACTACCAAGCATACTTGGTACCAAGCATCCCCATATTTCTATATATATATATATATATATATATATATATATATAGAGAGAGAGGGAGAGAGAGAGAAAGTAAAAATCATGTAAACTTAGGTAGAGATGAGCAATTGTTCATCAACTACCTTAAATAATATATAGTATTGTTTTAATTAGATTTTTTTTTTTTTTGGGAAAAAATATTGTGAGAATGGCGAAGGAGATCCTGACTCTTGAACTCTAGCACGCCGTTAAAATATATATATTATTGGGTCAACACGCCATTGGATCTCCAACTTCTCCTAACACGGATGAGGAGGAAGGACAGAGATATATATGTAATGAGAACATCTCGGGATCGAGCTCACTAAGGTAGACTTTTGAATCGTTGGATTTCAAAGTTGAATCACGTATAAGTGAAATAATGGACGAGTATTTGAAACCCGGCTAAAAGTCACATTGATTTAAGGAACTATCGGAACTCCAGCTAAAGTACATTGATCCATGCAAAGCACTGGCTCAAATTCCAACTTGTTAACCTAAATATCAACCAAAGTTTTAATCTCATCGCTTCTTTTAAGGAAAGAATTAAAAAATAACAAACTTTTAATGTATCAACTGTTCAATAAAACCAGACTAAATAAAAAGTATTTAATAAAATCGGGCAACTAAACGATTCATTCGGGAGCATGAACACTACACCAATTTTAGTCCTAACATACATTGACACTTTTTCAAATATGGATACGATTGGGAAGCATATCCTTATTTATGAGAAGGTTTTAATATTTATTTTCCTCTAACACATATACTCCACGTAGTTGACAACTAATATTCATTATCTGTTGATTTAAATGAATAATATGGAAGGATACCATTTATGTAGTTCGATTCCCTAGATAAAAATTAAAAGGTGTTTTATTAGTAGTATGTGAGTTTTAGTACCACATTGACTAATTGAATGCAATTTTTATAATTCAAATCAACATACGTATTATATGCGTATACAAAGGTGTTAGAAATATATACTTGTGTTGGTATGCTAGCGAATGGGCACGTGCGTGCCTGTCTAACTCCTCAGCTCACCTGAACCCCATATAAAGGGTCTCCTCTGTTCATTTGAGAGATAAAAAATAGAAATAAAACTCTTATCTTGTCTTTCTTTTATAATTCTATAAGGTGCCGGTATTGAAGATTCACAACTTTACCGTAGGTGGGGCATAGTTTCTTCAATGCTAGTCCTCTATTTAGAGGGCGATTCGGCATTTCTATAAAGTATTTCTGACTTTGAGCCTACCGATTATGATGTTTTTAACTCTCTACTCTATTCCTTTATTCATGTGCGGTTTGTTCAACTTATATCTAGATCTATTTTTAATCTTATTTTTCTCAACAATCTTGAAGAAATTAACAACATATGAAGTTATATTTTCTGTTTCAGGAGTTGGTTCCGGTACCTTTGCCCCTAAAATGGATATGTCTAGAATGCTAAAAAAGTTTACGAGTTAGTTATTCAAACGTTGGCAGCAACATATAAAGATTTAGCTGACGACTAAAGGGCTATTGGCAATGATACTATCATAATGCCTAAAACTAGATGAAAAAGATCATAATAGGCGCAGATAAAATTGCACAGTGGACGGAAAAGGATCAAATAGCCAAAGAATGGTAATATCCAATGTACTCTTCGATGTTTATTATTATTCTTCAGCCACCACAAAGGCATTATGAGATGAACTGGACAAAAACTATTATACTGAAGACCTCGGTCTTGAAAAATATTATGTGTCCAAGTTTTTAAAGTTTCAAATGGACAAGGATACATTTGTGATAGAACAAATACATGAACTTCTATTTATTTTTGATGCTCTTCAAGAAACTGAAATGGAGCTTTCTGAAAATTTTCAGATTATGACAATCATCAAGAAATTTCTTCATTCTTGGGAGAGTTTTGGAATGTCTCTCCAGCATCGAGAGGAAAAGATAAATCTCGATGACTTGATGATTGTCATAGCAATTGAGGAAGAATATAAGAATTAGAAATATGTTGTGATTGTTGTGCATGTTCAGCACCAACCCAAAGTAAATGTTATAACTTCTGGGAAAAAGTTTAAAAAAAACCTAATGTCAAACCTGATGACAAAATCAAAGCCAATGCTAAGATTCAAACGAAACCAAAAGTAAACAAACCATGTTGGAATTGTGGACATGTTGGACATTGGGCTAAAGCTTGTCCTACGAAGAAAATTAAAGCAGGTTTACTAGGGTGGCTTAATGTAACATGATGATGAGTGAGCTTGTTGGATCCATTAGATGGTACGTTTCTGTTAATCCTGAGTTACTACCTATTTATGAACCCAATGAATGGTTGGTAGATACTGGTGAAAATATACATATTTTTCTTGATGAATTGTTATTTGTGTCTTACCAGCCTACAAATAAAAAAACTGTGAAGATGGGGAACCATACTGCATCTAAGGTGTTGGGATATGGACAAGTGCACCTAAAGTTTTCTTCAGAGTGAATTCTATCATTTCACAGGGTGCATCACGTTCCTACTGTTCATCGTAACATAATCAGCAGTTCATATATAGTTAGGGAGGGTTATGAATTTTCTTTTAAATGTAATAAAATGGTTATGTTGCATGCTAGATCTTTTATTTTTAAGGGCTATGCTTCTGATGGAATGCATAAGGTTAGAGTAGAACCTATGTTTAGTTCTAAATTAAATAATATTTCTGATCTTGATTATCATGTTATTAACAATTTTGAATTATCTCATATTTGGCAAAAAAGTCTTGGTCATGTTAATTTTAATTCTGTAAAAAAATAATGAATTTTAATATGATTCCAAAACACAATAGATCACAGCAAAAAATGTCAAGTATGTGTAATAACTAAACAAATAAGAATACATTTTCATTCTGTTGATAGAAATACAGAGTTGCTTGATTTAGTTCATACTGGCATTTGTAAATTTAATGGTGTTTTGACCAAACACAAGAAGATATGTTTTATCACCTTTATAGATGACTATAGCAAATATTGTTATGTTTACTTGCTTAAAATTATATAGGAGGCTCAAGAAAAATTTATCGTTTTTAAGAATGAAGCTGAAACTCAAACTGGTAAGAAATTTAAAAGGTTAAGATCTGATAGAGGAGGCGAATAAACATCCAATGTTTACTCTTCCATATTAATTTTTTAGAATAGTGCATAAGGAAACTGCTCATTATTCTCCTCAGTCTAATGGTGTAGCAGAATGAAAAAGTAGAACCTTGAAAGATATGATTAATACTCTACTTGAAAGCTCTAGGCTTTCTAAATATATATGGGGAGAGACTTTGAATACGACTTGCAATATTCTGAATAGAGTCACTTAGAAACATAAGAAAATTAGTCCATTTGAATTTTAGAGAGGTCAAAAGACAAGCTTGAAATACCTTAAATTGTGGGGGTGTCTTGCAAAACTACTAATCCCAGAATACAAGAGGAATAAGCTAAGTCCTAAAACAGTGGACTATGTTTTTCTAGGTTATGTAGAAAATGCCTATGCATTGAGATTCTTAGTGATCAAATATGAAATCCCTAGCATAGATGTTAATACAATTGTTGAATTTCGCAATCCAATATTTTTTGAGATTGTTTTCCCTATAAAACCTGAAATGCCTCAAAAAATTTCTAGTAAAAATCTCATCTCTATCTCAACTTTCATTACTATTCATATGGAAAAGATGACAAATAAAGGGGCAGAAAATTCTAAATCTGAATCTAAAAGATCAGATAATTTAGATGAACCTAGAAGGAGTAAGATAGTAAGGATTATCAAGGATTTTGAAAGTGACTTTATCACTTACAATATCGAGGAGGATCCTACTTCCTACCGATCTAATATGACCTCAAAATAGGCTAAGGAGTGAAAGGTTACTGTCAAAAGTGAGATAGATTATGTTGTTTCTAACGGGACATGAGAATTAATTGAACTCCCTCTTAGGTGCAAGACAATTGGGTTTAAATGGATTTTTAAAAGGAAAATAAAACCAAATAGAACTGTTGAAAAGTTTAAGGCCAGACTTTTTGCCAAGGGGTTCAAACAAGTTGAAGGAATTGATTTTTTTGACACATATTCTCCAATTGCTCAAATGAATATGATCAAAATGCGGATTTCACAATCCATCAGATGGATGTGAAAATTGCTTTTCTTGATGGTTTTCTTAAAGAAGAGATTTGTATGAATTAGGTTGAGAGATTTGTAGCACCTAGTAATGAAAAGAAAGTATGTATACTTGTCAAGTCTCTATACGGACTTAAACATGCCCCTAAATAATGACATAAAAGGTTTGATATGACTATCATTAATTTTATCTTCAAAATGATTGAGTCTGATAAGTGTATTTATAGCAAAGTAAGAGGTGATTCATGTATTTTTCTGTGCATTTATGTTGATGATATTCTATTGTTTGGATTAAACATTGGGATAATTAATGAGACAAAGTCATTCCTGAATAGTAAATTTGATATGAAGGACATGGGAGTTGCTGACGTGATTCTTGACCTAAAACTGAATAGATCAGCCGAGGACATAGTATTTTCTCGATCTCACTATGTTGAGAGCATTATTCAGAAATTTGGCTATAAGAATTGCAAACCTGTCAAAACTCCATACAAACCTTCAGTAACTCTCTACAAGAATGTGAATGGGGTCTTTGTATCTCAATTGAGATATTATCGGATTATTAGAAGCTTGATGTACCTTGTAAATTGCCCAAGACTAGATATTTCATACGCGGTTTCTAAATTAAGTAGATACACTAGCTATCAAAATAGAACTCATTGAAAGGCATTGGGTAGGATACTTCGGTATCTGAATGGAACTATTTTCCTTGTGCTGCATTACGGTTGATTCCCTCCCGTTCTGGAGGGGTACTGTGTAGCTAGCTAGACTGCAATAGGTTCAGTTAGCAGTGGTTGTATATGGTATGTATTTACTTTGGGTGGCGGCACAGTCCCCTGGAGATCTATCAAGCAGACCATTTTGTTTAAGTCTACTTTTGAGGTAGAGATATGTGCTTTGGATACTATTGGTTTAGAAGCTAAATGGCTTAAGGGACTTATATCCGAGTTGCCCATGATCAGCAAGTCTATTCCTGCAATATCAATGATGCTAGCTAGATTGCTATGTGTTCAGGTAGTAATAGTTATACATGGTATGTATTTACCTTGGGTGGCGGCGCAGTCACCTAGAAATCTATCAAACAGACCATTTTGTCTAAGTCTACTTTTGAGACAGAGCTATATGCTTTGGATACTACTAGTTTAGAAGCTGAATGGCTTAAGGGACTTATGTCTGACTTGCCCATGATCAGCAAGCCCATTCCTACAATCTCTGTGCATTGCGACAATATGATCACAATTACAAGGATTAAAACGTTAAAGTATAACTGCAAAACTTGAGGCCATATACAAGTACGGATAAAGACTATTAAAAATTTATGGTTGAAGGGTTGATTGCTGTGGACTTTGTCAAGTCCAAGGACAAGACAGTAGATCCCTTTACAAAAGGACCAAAGTTGTCACTAGTTCTTAAATCTAGGTTGAGGATGAGGCTGAAATTCTTACCTAACTAATCGGCAGCAGCAACCCAACCTATCTAAGTGGAGATCTCACAAAGTAGATTCAATTTGGTGACAACAAACTGTTGTGTGACTTGAACATCAAATCCTAGATTGATACTTTGAATATGAGTCTATCCTCATGTATACCTAGAAGGTGTTGTTAACTGCTAGTATAGTAAGAGTGTTTTGACTCTTAATGGGATCAATTCTTTAAGACAATATGCAAGCAGTGCATCCTTGGAGATTCCCAACTATGAATTATGTGGCTGCAATTAGAGGAAGTGGGTTATACCTTAAAAATATTCATGAAAAGGATAACGATGCATGACCATAATGCCTCAAATCTAAAGATTACTACTGTAGCCTAAATCGTGTTGTTACCTGTAGGCTGTCTAAAAAATTACTGAAGACAGTCCATATACATACGAAACATTATCGATGAGGGTCACAAGTTGACGACTCCCACGATGACAAAGGAGAATCAGAGATCGCAAGTTGATAATCCTCGTGAAAAGAAATTACAAGTATTGATCTTTCCAAAACAAGGCGCAATGCTCACCCCTGCGTCCCAATACAAAATGCAGGGTTCACCCCTGCGTTCTAATACAAAACGCAGGGCTCATCCATGCGTTCCAATACAAGACGCAGGGTTCACCCCTGCGTTCCAATACAAGACGTAGGGTTCACCCCTGCGTTCCAATACAAAACGCGAAGTTCACCCCTGCGTCCCAATACGAAACGCAGGGTTCACCCCTGCGTCTCAATACAAAAACGCAGGGTTCACCCCTGCGCTTCAATACAAAACGCAGGGGTCATTACCCAGAACGCAGACCTCGCCTAAACGCGGATCTCGCGTTTGACTCGTTCAAACACGTTGTAAACGGTTGTAAAACTGCTTTGCACGATCTCAGGAAAGATTGGGGGGAATCAGTTATACCTCAGAATCCCCTATAAATATCTGGGAGCACAGATAAAAGGGGAGAGAGTTAGTTTTGACAAGGGGAAGAGATCTCAAGCTAAGAACTCTGGGCTTTTTGACTTCGGCCTCTGGATCAAATTTCTTGGCGAGTTCGTCAGCGTTCCAAGGAGTTAAGACGATCGGATCGTCCACGGGATACAAGACTCAAGCTCCCATCGCTGCCGTGAAGACCCCAGATTAAACAAAAGGGAGGATCTCTGTCAATCTTCCCTTCTTTTGTAAATCGGGATTTCCGATAAGAGAGAGTTCGTGAGGAAAGAGAGTGATTGTAATTCTTTCTTCATTAAAAGAATTAATACATCTTATTCTTTTCTTCTTATTTTCTCTTTAATTTTCTCGACAAACAATTCATGTTGACCCGGATAAAGTGAAGGCGATACAAGAACTGGAACCTGCGAGAAATCTAAGAGAACTTAGAGGGTTACAGGGGCAATTGGCCTATATCCGACGGTTTATCTCGAATCTATCCGGAAAGTGCCAGCCATTCTCCAAGCTGAACAAGAAAGGCGTGTCATTTATTTGGGACGACGCTTGTCAGAAGGCATTTGAGGATATCAAAGTGTATCTAGCGAAGCCTCCTATTCTCGTTGCATCACAGTCGGGTAAACCATTCTTGGTTTATACCAAGGCAACGAACCACTCGTTAAGCACTTTGGTTGCTCAAGATAATGACAGTGGTCATGAACAAGCATTGTATTGCCTGAGCTGAACTTTGGTAGGTGCTGAATCTCACTATCTGATGATAGAAAAGCAATGCCTTGCCTTGGTATTCGCCATCCAGAAGATGCGGCACTACTTGGTCGGACAGACGATTTATGCTATCTTCAACGTAAATTCAGTCTAGATATTCATGATGCAACTGGCCTCCATGAGTTGGCGTTTAGCAAATTGGGCCCTGCTCCTGTCTCAATATGACCTATACTTCAAGCAACAGAAGTCGGTCAAAGGACAAGCAATTTATGATCTTTTGGCAGCAAACCCGACAACGGATGCAGCCGAATTATGTGACGACTTGCCGGATGAAGCCCACGAAGTCAACACTACATCGCATCAACAAATATGGCAATTATATTTTAATGGAGCTTCCCGAGCAACCAATGTGATGAGCACCCCCGGATGTTCTAAGATCTCTGCTGGAGTCGGAGTTATCTTAGTTTCTCTAGGGAAACATGTGATGCCTCGCGCTTATTCGCTCACTAAGCCATGCTCCAATAATGTGGCTGAATACAACATGTTGCTTATTGAACTCAGTTTGGCCAAAGAGCTGGGAGTTGAATATCTCGAAGCCTTCGGCGATTCCCAGCTCATAGTCAGACAGATCCGTAGGGGACTATGAAGTCAGAAATCTGGATCTGATCCCGTATCACCAGACAGCCGTTGAGATGGTAGACTCGTTTGATGAATTTTTCATCGAGTATGTTCCGCACCTCCAGAATGAATACGCGGATACATTAGTAGCGTTGCTAGTATCGTTAGTGCAACCTCCCGAGACTGAACAACTAGTCAAGGTCAGAACTCATCAACTATTCGTGCCAATATATGATGAGGCAGAGGAAGACAAGGGGGTAGTTACCAAAGAGGTATGTACAACCCAAGCTAAATTGGAACCCCGAGATTGCCATTTTCCCATAATTGACTACGCCCTACACTGCATTTTGCCAGAGGACCCAAAGGGGAGAGAATCGATTCAACGAAGAGCCCCAAGGTTCTTCATTGATGCGGAGACCCAAATGTTATATAGTTGTTGGTATGACGGCTTGCTGCTTCGGTGTCTTTCGAACAAAGAGGCAGAAAAAGTCCTTAGGGAAGCACGCTTAGGGGAATGTGGCGCACATCAGCCCGGTCCTAAACTTTATGATCGTATCAAAAGAATGGGGTACTTCAGGCCAACGATGATCAATGATGCAATCGAGTATGCCCGAAAGTGCCACGCATGTCAAATTTACGCGAATTACATGCATCAACCTCCGGAGCATTTGCATCCTTCGCCTACATCTTGACCGTTTGAAACATGGGGAATAGACATTGTGGGTCCTATTTTTCCTCCGTCGATTAAAGATGATCAGTTTATTCTCGTGATTACCGACTACTTCTCCAAGTGGGCTGAAGTAATCCCGCTTAAAGAAGTGAAGACGAGCAATGTCATTAGATTTATCAAGCATCACGTCAACTACCAACACGGCGTGCCAAGACTGATCGTACATGACGACGATCCTCAATTCATTAGCAATGCCTTCATCAGGTTTTGTGAAAAGTTTAAGATTCAAGACATCTCATCGACGACCTATAATCCAGCCGCAAATAGAGTGGCTGAGGCGTTCAACAAGACGATCATCAAAATATTGTCAAAGCTCGTGAACACCAACAAGCGAGATTGGGACGATAAATTTGGAGAAGCACTCTGGGCATATCGCACCACAATACGTATGCCCACTAGAGCGACCCCTTATTCTCTGGTGTACGGGTGTGAAGCAGTTCTTCTGCTAGAGGTCCAAATCCCATCACTTCGCATTGCCCTTGTGACGAAGATGACGATGGAGGAACAACATCAGAAACATCTCGAAGAGCTCGAGATGCTGGATGAAAAGTGCCTGGAAGCTCAACAACACATTGAGTTCTACCAAGCCAGGATGTCGAGAGCTTTCAACAAGAAAGTACTACAGAAGAGTTTCAAGGAAGGAGATCTGATCCTCACTGCTCGATGAACGATAATCCTCGACTCCAAGAAGAAAGGTAAATTCGAACCCAAATGGGAAGAACCATTTGTATTAGAGACAGTCTATTTGAACGGTACTTATCGGCTGATTACCCAAAATGGCGACATGCAATTGATGCCGATAAATGGGAGGTTCTTGAAAAAAATACTATTCTTAGTATATTCGGGATAATCCGTTGTAACGAGAAGTTCCTTGTGGGATATTTCACCCATATTCCTCAAGGATAACCCTAAATTTATCCTCCACAACTAATTCCCTCACCGATCAAATTCATTGACGGTGGGTTTACAAGAACCAAGCTACCAAAATTCCCTTGTTTCCTTCCATGAACAAGAGGTCCACTCAAAATTTCCTTCACGTCAGAGATAGAATAAAAAATTCTTCCTCTCCAAGTGTAGGACCCCTTTCGTGATAAACGAAAGGGTTCTGTCCTTTCTCCTTCGGTCATGCCTCCCCAAGGGTAGGGCTGAATTAGAATTTCTCTCGAAAAATGAGAAACTCATTTTTAGATTAGGTTTTTCGACTGAAGGTTGTATGAATCTTTCCGATTCTCAGAGTGGAGACCCCACTCTTGGTTTCACCCCTCTCCTAGGTAGCGCCGACTGAAGGTATGCGCCGGGATTTTCACATCAGGTTTTCCGACTGAAGGTTGCCTGAATCATTTTGATTCTTAGAGTGGAGACCCCACTCTTGGTTTCTGTAACAACCGTGATTTTTCGATACGTATTTTTTCAATGTTAAAATACTAAATGATATTTTAAATATGTGGATATTGTATTTAATTATATATTTAATGATAGAGTTTATTAATTTTTAGTTAATAATATTATTAGATTAATTGTTACAAAATTATCATGATATTTAATCTATATTTTTAAATACGTAATTAGTAGTATTTACACCACGTGCATTTACACG
>JBAKGM010019601.1:0-10289 GCA_037177215.1 Asparagus racemosus | reverse complement strand
GTACCAATATATGATGAGGTACAGGGAGACAAGGGGATGGTTACCAAAGAAATATACATCATCCAGGCTAAATTGGTGCCCCGAGATTGGTGCTTTCCTATTATCGACTACGTCCTGCATGGTATCCTACTGGAGGATGTAAAGGAGAGAGAATCCATCTGACAGAGAGCCCTAAGGTTCTTCTACGATATAGAAACCCAGATGTTATATCGTCGTGGGTATGATGGCTTACTACTCCGGTGCCTTTCAAACAAAGAGGTGGAGGAAGTCCTTTGGGAAGCACACACAGGGGAATGTGGCGCACACCAGCCTGGTCCCAAGCTCTATGATCGTATCAGGAGAATGGGGTATTTCTGGCCAACGATAGTCAATGATGCAATCAAGCATGCTCGAACACGCCACGTGTGTCAAATTCACACAAACTACATGCATCAGCCTCCAGAGCAATTGCATCCCTCGGCTACATCCTGGCCGTTCAAAATGTGAGAAATAGACGCTATGGGTCCCATCTTTCCTCCATCGGTCAAAGGCGATCGGTTCATTCTAGCGATCACCAACTACTTCTCCAAGTGGGCTGAGGCAATTCCGCTAAAAGAAGTGAAAACAAGCAACATCATCAAGTTTATCAAACACCACATTATCTACTGACACGGTGTCCCAAGACGGATTGTGCATGACAATGGTACTCAATTCATCAGCAATTCCTTCATCAGGTTTTGTGAGAAATTCAATATTCAAGACGTCTCGTCGACGGCTTATAACCTCGCTGCAAATGGATTAGCAGAGGCATTTAAGAAGACGATCATCAAGATTTTGTCAAAGCTTGTGAAGACTAACAAGCGAGACTGGGACGATAAACTCAGAGAAGCACTCTGGACATATCGCACTACCGTACGCACACCAACTAGAGCGACCCCGTACTCCCTGGTCTACGGATGTGAAGCAGCTCTTCTATTAGAGATCCAGATTCTGTCACTTTGCATCGCCCTAGCAATGGAGATGATGATTGAAGAACAACATCAGATATATCTTGAGGAGCTCGAGATGTTGGATGAAAAGTGCCTGGAGGCTCAACAACGCATTGAGTTCTACCAAGCGAGAATGTTGAGAGCTTTCAATAAGAAAGTGCGACAAAGGAGTTTCAAGGAAGGAGATCTGGTCCTCGCTACTCGTCGACTGATAATCCTCAACTCTAAAAAGAAAGGTAAATTTAAACCCAAATGAGAAGGCCCGTTTGTAATAGAAACGGTCTATTCTAACGGTGCATATCACCTAATTATCTAAAATGGCGACAGACAATTAATGCTAATAAATGAAAAGTTCCTGAAGAAATACTACCCTTAGTATCTTCGGGATAACCCGTTCCAACGAGAAGTTCCTCGTGGGATGTTTCACCCACTTTCTTCGAGGATAACCCTAGATTTATTCTCCACTGCAAATTCACTCACCGATCAAATTCATTGACGGTGAGTCAACAAAATCTTCTGGTCCAAGTACCAAAATCCCCTCTTGATTCCTTCCATGAACAAGAGGCCCACTCAAAAGTTCTTTCACGCTGGAGATAGAATATAAAATTCTTCCGCTCTGAGCGTAAGATCCCCTTCGTGGTAAATGGAAGGGCTCTATCCTTTCCCTTTCTAGGCCCTGCCAACTTAAGGTATAGGTCAGAATTAGATTTCCAGATTAGGTTGTCTGACTGAAGGTCGCTTGAATCTTTTCGATTCTCTGAGTGGAAACCCCACTCTTAGTTTCATCCCTCTTTCAGGTAGCGCCGACTGAAGGTACGCACTGAAACTTTCATCATAGGTAGCGCTGATTGAAGGTATGTGCTAGGATTTTTAGACAAGGTTGTCTGTCTGAAGATCACCTGAGTCTTTTCAGTTCTTAGAGTGGAGATCCCACTCTTAGTTCCCCCCTCTCCTAGGTAGCACCGACTGAAGATATGCACCAGGATTTTCAGATCAGGTCGTCTAACTCAAGGTCACCTGAATCTTATCAGTTTTCAGAGTGGAAGCCCCACTCTTGGTTCCATCCCTCTCCCAGGTAGCACTGACTGAAGGTATGCACCGAGATTTCTGGATCAGGTCATCCGACTGAAGGTCGCCTAAATCCTTTCGACTCCCGTGGTAGAGTTCCTATTATTGGTTTCATTAATTCGCCACGAGAAATAGAATATAAAATTCTTCCTCTCTCACTAATTTTATCAACAAAAACCCCTTAATCCAAGATTCTTCTTAAAGAATTTAATCCTCAATCCTAAGCAAGGATAGGACGATGCCTCGCACATGTCGCCGGGTTAGTCTTCCCGTGAAAAAGACGAAGTCTATGTATTTAATATCATAGCATAAAGTCTAAGAGAGTTTCATTCTTTTAGCACAACATCACATGCAGAACAGATTTAAACAATCCGCATGCTAGCCTAATTCAAACGGTAATCGGTAAAAACACACCAAATCCGTTGAGGCTGGGGGTTGGCCAATAATCTCAAAGTCAATACCTCACACGTGTTGCCACTTTTTAGTCATTTTTCGATTTAAAAAAGGGACACCAAGGTTCATCTTGGGGAATGTTATCCCGAATTATAAGAGAGGATAAAGCCAGTGCCTCACACGCGTCGCCGGTTTAGTCTTTTTCCGATTGAAGAAGAGACCAAGTTTTATCTTGGGGAAGTTTATCCTGAATCCTAAGAAGAGATAAAGCCTACGCCTAGTATGCATTGCCCGTTAAGTTCTTAGCCACTTTTTAAAGAAGGAAAAAGAACAAAAGTCTGCAAATTCAAAATTGTGGCAGGTTGTTAACAAACACCTCAATCCACACCCTACCCATGTGGGGAATTTTATTCTGAAGCCTAAGTAGGGTAAAGCCAACGCCTCACACGCGTTGCCGGTTTAATCTTTTTCCGACTGAAGAGGACACCAAGATTCATCTTGGGGAATTTTATCCAAAAGCTCTAAGAAGGGATAGAACCAACGTCTCGCACGTGTTGCCGGTTTAGTCTTTCACCAATAGAAGAAAGACACCAAGTTTTATCTTGGAGAAGTTTATCCTAAAGCCTAAGAAGGGATTAAGTCGACGCCTTACACGCATTGCCGGTGGGTAGTCAATTTCTAGAATAATTGGCCTAGTCTACGTATTCGATATCGTAGCATTAAGTCTAAAAAAGTCCCATTCGTTTAGCACAACATCTCATGGGGAACAGGTTTAAAAAATCCACGCTCTAGCCCGATTCAAACGGTAATCGGTAAAGGTTTATCAAATCCGTTGATGGCTGAGGGTTTGTCAAAAATCCTATAAGTATTATGGTTAGCTATTTCTGACGAATTAAAAGAATCATGATAAAGTATAAAAAAAAGAAAAGGGAGACATATTTTATTGATAAAGGCTAAAGTTACAGTTCCTTAAACATCAAATTTGTGACAACAGATTTGTTATTTCAATCCGGACAGTTTATCAATAAAAGCTTGCTGAAGCTCCTCATGTAGCTCAGCCCTGAAAGACTCCTCACTAGTGTTGAGCGTCTTCACAATCTCCTCCTCAATCTTAGCTAGTTTCTGCTTCGAGAGCTCGAACTTCTCAGACATGACGGCAAGAGTTTCCTCTTTGTTGGCTTTCGTCAGCTTCAAGACAATCATGCTCTCCTTTGCTGTCTAAAGCTCCTGCTCTAACTCTACTATCGTCACCTCACCCTCGGCAACACAAGACTGAAGATGGTCCATGGAGGATGAAGTCTCAGCAACAGCGGCCTCTAAGTGGTGCGCCTGTTCTTGCTGCATCTGGATTTCGAGCCCGGTAAAAATACGAGCGTCACGACAAGCTACCAAACGAACCTCTGTCTCTGTAGCTATGTATGAAGGGAGCCCCCGCAACCTCCAAATCCTGTAAATTTTAGAGTTTAGCTTCAGGTGATCGAGATCATTGGCAACGGCTTGGGCTAGCTCTGGGAAACCTGCATCTCGTATCAAGGCTATCCTAGGGTCAAGGAATGGCCGAAACTGATAGAGAGAAAGCCTGCTGCTGAGAAACGTGTCTATTACTGTGGCCAGGTAGGAGAAGAACGAACAGACCTCTACACGGATGATAAGCCGAGATGGATCATCGTCCGACATCAATGCTTTCACTAAGTCATGAAGCATTGCTGAGGGCCCTGTAAGCAGAAGAAGGAGGGTTAAACACTACAAAAATGGAAATCGGTGTGAGTTCTATCGGCTGAGCAGTCTGTACCTGTTGAGATAGTTCCTTGCCCTAACAGAGCCATCGAAAGAGCATCAGTCGGTGGCGCATCGACTGTCACAGTCGGTCCCTCGACCTGTACGTCTGAGGTAACATCAGCTGCGGTAGCTGACTCTGGAGGGGCAACGGAATGAAGAGTTCCTGTCACCAATAAGAGACGTCTCAATTTCATAGAATTATAGTTGTACTAGTAAAAGTTAGCTAGTCCTATAGTTATCAGAAAGAGGGGATCCATACCTTTAGAGGAACCAGGCTCGATATTCCTAGAAATTGCCAGCTCAGGCTCAATGTCACCAGAAAGAGAATCATCTCGGGGTGAGCCACACATCAAGTCATCCAGGGATATATCCATGGGCTAACCGTAGTTATCAAAGTTCTCTATCGATAAATCTGACATAAGAGGACGTGAGTGGAAGAAGCGAAATCAGGAATCCACATTAGGCTAAAAAGACTTACCTTCTGCGGTAGAGTCGTCTCCCTAAGCCCCGCTTCCAAGCTAGCTTTCTACAATTTTTCTAAAAGAGCAAGAAGCATAGACGCAATTAGGGGAGGCACAAATTCTGAGTCATTCAATTCCCCTATTCACCATCTAAATGGGGGATTACCAATGTTAGATATACTTGGAATCGCCGATTCAAGTCCTATGTTGGTATCTTCAGGCCCACCTGTCATAGCCTCATACACTTGCTGAGTGAAATTGGGTCCAGCAGAATCGTAATGAGGAAAAACAAAGCTGGCGTCATCGCCTCCATATCCACCTGTATAGAGAGGGAGAAATGTAAGCCTCTAAAATTAAAAGACTAAAAGGTCAGATGGGACTATGCCACAATTAAGTGTTACCTCCGTCACTGATAGGGTCGTCACTGGTCAGGTCTACATCACAGGCTCAGGGGTTCACGTGAGACTTATGGGCTAACTTCTTTCACTTTATAACTCGCGCCACAGCATGAAACCTTTCCCCTCGAGAGAGGGGAGGCTCTCCCTCTTCAGCTGACTTTTCTGAGAATTCAGATGGATGAGTGGCCCAATAATAAAAGAGGGGAGGAGAAAGGAGAAAGGAGAGTATTGACTAACATGTCTCAAAAGCTTCATCACCTCCATCATTTGAATGATCGTTTCCTGAGGATCCCTCAGCGAGATTGAGGATCTCCTCTTCCTCCTCATCCAGCTAATGAGTATGATGACACTTTCTCTGTGCCCGAGCAGCCTTCTGAAGCGTCTGAGTATCAGCCCGTGAAGATTCTTCAGCCACCAACTCCGTTATGGGTTTCACGCGGACAGGCTCGTTAGCTACTACAAGCCACCGGTAGTATAAGAAAGTCAATTCTAGCTAGCAGTCGATGCTCGGAAGACTAAATTTGGCACCGGTACATCCCGTCACGCTCCACAGCCATGCTCGTATGCCATCTACTAGTCCACCACGAGTCCTAAGCTGTCGATTCGGATTTCCAACATAAAGTTGGTCATAACCGAATTGACAAGCGAAGCGGCAAGGAAAATATGGCTCGATAAAACATTCCTCTTTGACCCGAAAAGTGAAGTAGCCCGGTCTGATGTTGGTCAGCCAATTGAAGCAACTGACGTCAAGCGAAGTCCTTTTTGCTTTAGGTCTCTCATCGTCAACCAGGGACTCGCCATATCAGCCAGAAAATTAGGGAAATCATCGGAAGAAGACCCAGCCTTTGTGAATCCGCAGCTGCTTCTGTATCTCTACGAAACCACACCCCTTCCATGTGTAATTTTCTAATAACTGTAGGAGGGGGATAGACGGGTCTGCCAGGCTCGGTGCTGGCATCATGTCAGGGCAGTGGAGGACAAACCATGCCATCAAATAAGTATATGGAAGCTCCACCCTTGCGACGGGAATCTCATTAGATGGTTTACCGCTCCCATCAGTAAAAGCGCTAGTTAAATGGCGAAGCCCACGGTAGATATTAGCCACTATTACCGGAAGAAGGGAGAGTTCCCTTTTATGGGCAAGCTGAACTGCAGGATAAAGTACCTCCAGTGGCAAGGCGCTGCTCGACTAGTACGGCACTACGCATTTCTTCAACTAGAGTGTGAGATAACCGGCGAGGAGAGTAGTCGGGCGAATCGGTTTTACAGCATGCCATAGAAAGGTTAAGAACTTGGTCCCCACAGCAAAATCACTTTTAATACTGCCAAGTGTATAAGTGCTAGCATCGGTCTTTCTTATCAGCTCGTTAACTTCAAAAGGTGTAAGGGGAGCCAATTCACAGATTACGTCGTCTGGGTTGCCTTCCAGGTTTTGGAACAGATACTTGGCAAACTGCTTGAAGCTTACTTGTGATTTCTTTTTCGCTAGTGGACTAGCCTTCGCCAGGGCGATGTGATAATAACATGTAAGGTCCCACAAAGTGTCATAACGATCAGGTATGCGATCCTTTAGTTGACCCAATTCTCGATTCAAAGGAAAGTGTTCTTGATACACCATCTTCCCCATGGGTAAGCTAGAAATCCGATGCATCTCATGGAGAGATAGCCCCAATTCGCCATGCTTGGTTAAAAAGGTGTTCGAATCTGAGTCATAAAGCTCGAACAGGGCAAAGAAATGGTTGGCGCTAAGTGCAAGCCCGTACATGGTGGCGCGGATCGCTACATATAAACCGCAGGCACGGAGCTCCTCATCCAATCGACTGAGGACGTAGTTCGTCAGGCGAGCCCACCAATGTTTGTCCGAAGAATGAATCCAGTCGAAAAACCTATGTAGAGATGCCGGCATCTCTCGCCCCAGCTTCGCAGGACGGTTCTTCAAGGTTTGGGCATTAGTGGATAGCTCATCACGAGGTAGCTTGTCTAGCCCCAACACGCCAGGGCGTAATCTGACGATACGGCTCCTACTCGAACCTGGGATTACATGGTGGGAAATGAAACCGCAATGGATGTTGTCGCATTCCTCTGTCAGACGCCAAGACATCTCCTGTGGCATGGCATGGTGCCTCAAGTCAGTCAATGAGAGTTGTCGAGGTATCCACAGTAGATATAAAGCCCCACCATCATCCTTGTGCAACCACTGCTCATCATCAATGAAGACTGTCTCTGGATCTGTGACCGAATCACTAAATAAATAATCCATCTTCTTCAGAGGCTGGTTTGAGCTAGTGTCCTTCACAAGAGGAGCGTCCGTGATCAACAATCTGAGTACGTGAGAGCCTCCTCCAAGAACCACCTGAGCAGTCTCTACCGACGTGTTCTATGCAAACTGAGGAGAGATAGAAACTGTGGAGTCATCACATGCTAAGTAGTACTCGCCACGGCGCCTATCAACCGCATGGGAGGGAAACATACCAGAGGGATAGTTAACTAAAAAGGAGTAGTAAATATTCGTTATAAAAAAGGGGGCGTTGAACTCATCCCATAAGATAGAGTCACAACCTTACAATGGGCGGGATGATTCCACTCTCACTGTGTCACTCATAGGATGACGTATATTATCACATAAATAAAGCGATGATATACCCCACCCCACGGGATGCAATGCGACATGGAATCGCCCCCGGTAATGACTTTAAGTGTCAAACCTCACAAAGGAGGGTTTCGGCTCTTCCCAATCGTCTCATGAAGGCGGACGAAGTGGGGATGCAGTATGCATATGCATGGAATAATGAAAGAAAAAGCTCACCAGCGTACGAGGAAGGTACCATTGGCCTCCTCGAAGCACGTGATCTCGTCGACGCCATAACGATCTACACGAAAATCAAGCAAGCCAGCTGAAAGGTGTATAGGAAATTATCAAAAAAATACTACAGTATTAGCCGAGACCGAGACTGGGTCTCAGCCGAGACCGAGGCACAGTCTCGGCAAGGGCCGAGACCAGTTCTCGACCGAGGCTGAGGCACAGTCTTGGCCAGGGCTGAGACCGGTTCTCAGTCGAGGCCTAGACCGACTAGAAAAAAAAGAAAAAAAGAGAAAAAAAAGAGAAAGAAAAAGAAAGAGAAAAAAGAAGAAAAGAAGAAGAAGAAAAAAAAGAAAAAAGAAGAAAGAAGAAAGAAAAGGATGCAAAAGCCCCGATCTTTTGTTTAAAATCTAGTTTCTTATTTTATCAAACCCTAGTTTTGTATAAAAACCCTAGATGTATGATCAGAATTCATATCTATATACAAGTTATGATCATATACCTGAAGAAAAGCCTAAGAAATCTAAAGAAAGATGAGCGTTTGAAGGGTTATTCGAGTCCTGGATGCGGAGGAAACACGGATCTTCGATAATTATCAGGACTTGAAAGGGACGAGATGTCAAAAAGAGAAGAAAACAAGAAAAAAGAGAGAGGGAAGGGGGCCGGCCACACATGAGAAAAAGTGGGGGGATTTGGGTCCTTTTATACTACTCTCAGGAGGACACAATTCAGGTCTGAATAGGACTCCTATTGGGCCATGAATAAGGACTCTAAACAGGGTCAAACTGAGTCAAACTGGGCCAAATAAACCCAATGATGGGTCCATCCTCTTTCCTATCCACATGAAGGGATCCCAGAGACTTATTCAGCGAGACTGTCGCTAGTTGAAGGCTATCTCTTACCCGGCCAAGTTTATTGATACTCCAATAAGGTATACGAGTCTAAACTGTTTCCTATTTTGTCGAGAAGTTCCCGGAGGATATTTATATAAAAGAAATATTCTTAGGGATAACTCGATAAACGCCAATAAAGCATGAGAATTATATCGACGCTGGTCAACGCGTCGCCAACGAGGACTCACCGATCAACAGTCAGGTTCTGAGCAAAATTGGACGTCGGTCAATGCGTCGCACTCGTCGATTGAAGGCTAAGACTCCACATATTTTGATGCCAATCAACGCATCGCAGCGAAGAACTCCCCAATCGATGGAGGAGTGTCGTAAAATGTTTGATGGTCAGTTGAACGACAACTCACTGACACGAGTCAGAAGCAAATGAACTCAATCAGCTTCAGTTTAAGATTCTGACAATGGTCAGGCAATAAATGCAGCACCGTGATGCTTTCAGCTATCCTACAAAAAACTAGAGAATCTGAAAGGATTGGAGGGATCAAATATTGAAGCAAATCTCAAAAGAAATTCATTCATTGACTTCAAGTCAAAATCTCGACAACGGTCAGACAAAAAGTGCAGTACCGTCGTGCCTTCAGCTATCCTACAAAGAACTGGAGAGTCTAAAAGAATCGGAGAGATCAAACACTGAAGTCATTCATTTGTCCTGTCACACTGACTGAAGGTTAGGGCCTATCACATCCAAAGTATCCCAGGCTCGTTAAAAAATCGAGACTGAGACACTTTGGAGGGGGTATCTGTAGGCGTTAAAAATTGCTTATAAGACCCTGAAATCAACTCGTGATGAGAAGTCGATGATCGACGACCCATTAGACGATACAGCGACGGATCGTTAAGGCACAAGCCCAATGATAAGGCCGCAGCGTCACAAAAATGGCATAAGCTGGATTCAAGTGTTGATGGAAACCAGTAACAGGGTTCCAGAGCCGACGAATCTGAATGGATCAAATACCAAATTCAGTAAACTGGACAAACTTAAACCGAAAGACCAGAAAATCAGTCAAAGCCACAAAACAACTTGGCGGACGAGCAAACACGGCCAAAAAGACTGAGACGACTCGGCCTTGGCCGAGGCAACCTGACCAAGGCCGAGGAGACTCAGCCTTGGTGGCGGAGGAAACTCGGCCAACAAGGCTGAAGAGACTGGGCCTTGTGGCCGAGGTGCCTCGGCCACAAGGCCGAGGTTCCCTGACCTTGTTGGCCGAGGTTCCTTAGCCAACAAGGCCGAGGTGGCTCGGCCTTGTGGTCGAGGTAGCTCGGCCACAAGGCTGAGCCAAGAATCCCCCCCAACTCTCTTGAGACTATAAATTGGGGGGTGTTGTTCAGTTTCAAGGGCTGGAAAATTGATTCTTTTGAGCTCTAAGGGTTGGAATTTTGGAGCACAGATCTGAGGCTTCACGAGATCATTTGCATAGATCCGAGCAACTCCGGCATGCTTTCTTCCTCGACAATCAATTTTCTCTGGATCCAAACTTTGTTTTGGTCCCGAGAAGAGCTGTGAAATCGCTTGG
>JBAKGM010019599.1:0-10292 GCA_037177215.1 Asparagus racemosus | reverse complement strand
GACTTATCACCGTAGAGGAGGGAATCAGTGAAGTAATTCTCCATCCTCTTAAACGGTTGTTTGTCCGCGACCACCGTCTTGACTTCATTATTCGTGTCCACATATTTGAGACATTGATGAAGAGTAGAAGGAACTATAACGTTATTATGGATCCAAGGTCGACCCAACAATAAGTTATAGGAAGTCTCTGCATCAATCATATAACACGTGACTTCAGACTTTCAGATCTCCCATCTGGTACTTCACTCGGATCTTACCAAGCAGCTGAGACCGGCTGGTGTTAAATCCGTAGATCCCTGTACCTGTTGATGCCAGCTTACTGGCAAGAATCCCGAGGCTGTATATGAGGCACAAGGGCATGATACTCACAGCGAAACTCAGATCAACTTGGATCCGGTTAACTTCACTGGAGCCAATGTACCTGGTGAAATAAAGCGGCCTATCATGCTACGAGTTCTTCATCTGCATGTCTTCCTTGGTATAGGTGATGCAGGGGAGGTGCTTGGCAGCTAGATTGCACTGTTGGGCTGCTGACGGGTCTGGCTCTTCAGGAGCTGGCTTAATCTGAGTAAGGAAGACCTCAGAGTTAGCCAAGGCTTCTTGCAAGGCTTCTCGTGTCTCCTTCGAAAACCGCAACAACTCATAGAGCGTGATCCTCGCCGGGATATTAGCTAATTGGACCATCACATCAAAGTGATACGGGGAGTTCGAACTTCTCAGTTTGTCTCTTCCAATCAGGTAATTGAATCGAGACTGCTTCAGGAGCTGAACCTCCTAAGGTTGCTTCTCTTTTGGTTTGGCCGCTGCTTCCTTGGTAGTTACCTACTGCTGCGCCTTCTCTCGGTATGCGTGAGGGGAGTTATTGGCACTCCGAGTTCTGATAACGTCTTGGCATTCAGATCAAGAACCTCAGGGTACTTGTACTTGTACTCGTGCCCGCTCCTTGTGGCAAGAACTTCAAGTTGGTCTTCAGAGAGCTAAAACGTCACCATCCATTCATCATCCTCTTCTAAGATTGCTGAAGTAGCATGGCACAATCTCCCCTTCGACTTCTTTTTGGATGACGAAGAGGCTGCCCACTGACCATCTTCAAGTAAGTCCGGATGGACCCACAGAACTTCGCCATTTGGGGTTGTATATGGCATAAGCCTTTTTTGGCATTGTCTATGAGGATCGTCATTCACCATCTTCATCGCCACTTTAACCACATGCGCAGGTTCAAACCAAGTCAAAGGTACCAATCCAAAACTGATGGATACCGCGTTCGCCCCAACCTTCTTTTCTTTGGATGGCTTCAGCGTGATGACTCCCACATCGATCAAGGCCTATATTTTATCCTTAAGGCTGTAGCACGACTTGGTGGGGTGGTGAACTGCCCTGTGGTAGGCACAGTACCTCGGATCATTGGTCCTCTTCGATTCCTCTTGATTTTAGATTGGAGGGAGCTTGATCTTGTTATTCTTCACGAGATACTTGAAAAGACCAGGAATCTCATCCTCCCTAAAGGAAAAGGCTTTGGGAATCTCAGTTCTGAGGTCTTCTGCCACTGCAGCCCTTGTTGCCACTGCGAATGTGACTATTGTGGCGCTCGCTGTTGCGGCTGTTGCTAGGGTTGCAGCTGGAGTGTTTGGTTCGTGACTGCCGTTCTTGATTGCTCTTTGCCTTTGCTACGTGGGATGAAATTGCGTCTAGGAGCTTATGCCATCGACTAGCCTCTTTCTGCCTTTTTCGTCTTGAGGAACAGCTCAGCTTGCTCCCCGCGCACCTTCAGATCCTTCCATGTAGTGGAGGGCGCTGTTCCCATCGCTTCAAGCACATCCAATGACAGGTTGTTGTGGTAGGTCTAGAGGATGAACTCCTCGGTTATTGGATCCCGGTAGTTCATCGCTTTATTCCAGAACCGTTTGACGAAGGTGTCCACAGTTTCTCTGTCTTTCTGCTTCTCATCCAACAATGTCCCATTGGATATCTCGGTGTCATTGTCAAAGAAGTTTGTAAGGAACATGGATTCCATGTCATCCCAACTGGTAACGCTCCCCGATTTAAGATGGCGGTACCAATCGAAGGCAGCCCCCCCGAAGGGTGCCAACGAATGACCGAACCATCAAGGGCTCATTTTTAGAAATTACTCCCAAGTGAGATTTGAAGTAGATCAAGTACTGGGTGGGGGACCCCTTTCCATCGGATGGCTTGAAGTTGATCAGGCTGAACTTTGACGGATATGGGATCGACTCCTAGTCCCTCGGGCACAGACACAGTATTCTAGTCTTCTTCACTTCTTGTGCAGAGATCAAGGTGTTGATCTTACTCTCGAGATCCTTTATTTTTTCATTTTCTAGGGCGACGGCATTGCCACTGGCGTTCTCGTGACTACCCCAAGCAGTTCGTTCTTCAGGGGGATTATTGGCGCCACGATCTTTATCCCCGTCTGTGTTGCTATCAACTTGATTGATGTTGTTGCGATGACTAGTTTCACCTTGGCAATTCGTCAGTGCTTGGATCTATTGGTCATGCATTTCTCGCATCTGCTGCATGGCCATCTCTATTTCGAACTTGAAGTTCTCCTTTTGTTTGGCCATTGCCTCTTTGAGCATTTTGGCCACCTGTTCGGCACTGATCATGAGCATTTCACGGGGTTATCCCTCACTAGAAACTGTGTTATCAGAGGCCAGTGCGGAGCCAGCATCTGACACTTCATCATCTGACGGCAACCCCTTCAGGATTTTATCATGGTTGGTATGTCGAATTGTGCCGGTGCGCAACTGAGTTATCTGGTTGGATGGTCAGAGACCCGCACCAATTGACATCCCTCTGCTCGTCATGTTATTGGTGACTCTTGGCAGTTCGTTGCTTTGAGCCACCGATCTTCTCCTGCGAAAACGTCTTGTCCTGGGCTTCGGCAGTCCGACACCAAGTCTGTCAAAGACTGACACCCTTTCTGGAGTCGCTTTGCTGCAGCTACACTCTGATAACACCACCTTGATCAACTTGGAGTAGAGGCACTATGCAGGCTTCTCGAGAGAACTCCTCTTTTGGGACTTTCTCGCACCCCTAGCACGATAGTACAACTCATCGGCATGAATGCAGGAGCAATGCATCGTGTATTGGCACGACTTCTCAGGTATGACATCATCATCATCAGACAAAAATGTCTCCTTCTGAGGATGGACTGTTTTATCAAAGTTGCTAAAAGTGACTCGCCTTGACGTTCGCTTGTGGGGGTGTGAAGTCTCGGCGGACTCTCAGACTTTGATTCTCAGTCCGGTATGTAGCGCTGTATGGGTCTTCTTACCTTCATCGAGGTGGGTACGACCTCCTGTATCAGGAGTGACCCGTAATTTCCTCAACGGACCCAGGCATTCCTTGATCGAAATTTTGCCTCAATCATCTTGCAACGGGCCGAGCCGCTCCGTGATTGTTGGCTTGCCAGCTGTAGCAGGAATCGATTTCGTTGGAAGCTTGGAAGTAGACACTGTAGATGGCCTCGACGCTGGGGTGATTGAAGTTGGGGTGCCAGCGGACTTTGGCCTCAGCACCGGGGCAACTGGAGTTGTAGTGCCGCCGGACGTTAGCTTCGGCGCCGTGATCGCTGGAGTTGGAGTGCCGGCGGACTTGGTTCTCTAGGCTTGGCGGATTGTCGGTGGCTTCGTGGCCACCTTCTTCTTCTTCAGTTGGTGGGCTTGTTGCACCAAAGACTGTGCCTGCGCAAGGAGTGCGTCTCACTTCTGGATGTGTTCCTGAAGCATGGAATGGTTCCATTTAACTCGAACCCATTCGCTTGCCGATGGCTTGGAGGGGCCACCGATCATCTGAGGGTGAAGCCTCCGAGTTAATCTAGACCTTAGATACGCCTCGTAGCGGATCCCATCTGTTGATTGCATAGCCTTGGCGAATTTACGCGCCATGCTTTGTTGTCGTCGCTGCCGTGCTCGCTTAGAGAGTGCGGGCACGCCATCGGTGGTCATCTCAGGCACCGGGGGAACTTGGGCTACAGGTGCCGAGGTAATTTTATCGCTACCTGTGACTTTGGTGGCAGCGGGGTTGGAATCGTCCTGCTGGGACTCAATGTCTGAGGCCCACCGGATCTTTCTTGCAGTGGAGACCCTCTTAGACTTGCGGGGAGATGCGGATCTAGATGAGGAGGAGAGATACTCCTCGAAATTCTGCTAGTCAAACTCATTTTCGACCTCTTCCTCGATCAGGATCGAGATCCACGACTGCGACACGACTACCTTAGATCTGAGGTCATTGGCTCCCATTGTGGTCGCCAACTTGTTCGAGGGGAAAGTTAGTGTGGTTGTCATTGATTGAACTCGTTACAGCTTTTTGGCTTTTACAATGAAATTCAAAATAAAAATATCGCCTTTTTTGGGATTACAATGGAAATCAACAAAGATTACAACTTTTTGACCCTAGTTGAACAAACGCGGGATCTGTTTTTTGGATCCTCACTTGCTGGGATCTTAGTCTGTGCTGGGGACTCTTTTATCTGTCTGTGGACGGCCGCGTGATCAGATCTAGGTGCTAGATCTATAGATCTATGGTGATTATTTTGGGAAGGAAATAATCACCGACAGGGATCAACTCACGAAGGAGATGATCGCGGGAGTGGGTGAAATCGACAAAGCGAAGTCACACATGGACCCTGGAATTAAGACGAAGCTTAATCCAGAGGGTGGATTTGGTAGATCTGACTTGGATCGCCTTGATTCTGGCCTAGATCTACTTTGAATCTCCTCCTCACTACGTAGATCTGAAGTGGGATGAGTTCGTCGCTTGCATGGGATGTAGATCTAAATTTTCTTCTTTGCTGATGCTCAGATCTGTGCAAAAGCTCTCGTGAATCTAAGCCTCAGACTCAAAAAATTCCAACCCTTTCAACTGAGACCCCCCTTGGTCTATTTAGAGGCAAATGAGAGGGGGGGGGGAATCTTGGCTGACACCTCTTGGTGTCTCGGCATTGGCTGAGGCAGTGTTTCAGTTCCTGCACACTTCCGATCTCGTTCATATGATATTTTATCTGATCTCATTTTATGTGGTCGTGTCGAATCTAAATCCAATTGATTGTCTCGTTGATTTCAGAATCCGGTCAGTGCAGTTCCGTAGACGTTTGAGTCTGGTTAATTCCGTCTCGTTGACATTCGAGTCTGGTTGACTCGCCTTGTCCAGACTCGCTGATCTAAAGCTTTGTCGTTGGGTTTATTCCACAATTCGTCGCTTCACCGACTTGTACACCTTGCCGATTCGCTTCGTGCACTCGTCGACTCGCTTTACGCATTTTACGACGTGATTACATCATCAGCGGTTCTTGGTCGCACCGTCGGATGGATCATCAATTGCCAACCCACCATCACGAGTCACGTTCAGGCACTCACAGGCATTTTTCATTGCCTACAGTCGTGATCAGATTTTATGCTGATAAATAGAGTAGTTGCCTTCCCCTTTTGGAATAGTTGCCTCCCCCTTTTGGACCAGTTGCCTACTTGATGAATTTGGCTAAAATTCTTTTTGACCTATTTACTTTGTTTTTGAAACTAGGGCCATTCTAATCTTTATATACCCGACCTTTTTCTCTCAAAACCCTATTTCTCATCTATAAAGGAAGCTATCTCATAGAGGAAGAAGAGGAAAAATATGTGAGATCAACGAGAAGCTTTGATGGAGTATCTTGCATTATTTTTTCGAGGGATTCATTCATTGTCGGATATAATTCTGATCAAGGCAAGTACCACTTGCTCTTCACCCTTTTGATTCCATTTTATCTCCTGCACACATACAAGTTGCAGTACCCTAAACATATTATTGTTAACATTCTTAACTTCCTAAAAATCTATTTTTTTTCATATATCAATGCTTAAGAAAGAAAAAAAGACTATGAGAACTAGTATTTTAATATGTTACTGAGATTCATACTTTGATACTATATCTCAGATAAATACTTTAGGATTAGTAGTCAAATCTCACATGTTTAATGTTATGAAAATAGGATCTTGATGGAACATTGTTGAAGTATCAGTATTTGGACTTTGAAATTCATTCAAACCCTATGATCTATCTTAAGGATACTTTGTAGAGATTAGCTCATGTTCTGTTGATGTTATTGATAAATATGATAGATCTCTTAGTTAAATTCCTTTTGAACAATTTCTTAAATATGCATGAAAGATGCACAAACTCTAGTTTCATCATGTGTCATGATATTATCCTTAGACATGTTAGAAATGTAGTACATTATTCTTAAGATACATCCAAGGAGGCATGAAGAAACTGGAGGTGAAACGACAAAGAAACAATGCCGCAATGGATCAAACAGTGCAGATCGGCAGTGATGCAGGCACCTAGTTCGATGACCATCAGCCTGGTTTGATAAATCAACAACTTAGTTTATGAGTTGACAAAAATTAAGTTTATGTGGATTTTGTTAGAGGTGCCCAGTTTGGCTTCTAGGCGCCTAGTTTGCGTTTTTACATATCTGGTCTGATTGCCTGTCGCCTAGTTTGGTACACAGATTTGAGCACATGTATTTTGTGAGTATTTGATGTTGTAAAGTCTACATACTTTGTCATATGCTGTGAAAGTATTAGAGAGAGAGACGACTGAATATGATCATCTTGCCTAACCCCAGCATGAGCCGATGATTGTATATATATATATCTATATAAAGGATGTTACATATTTATATAAACCCTCTATACAATGATATCATACAGGTTTAGTAAAATTACACTATTACCCCCCTCCATCGGGACGGGGTGGAAGACACACAAATAGATTGGTCTTCAAGAAAAGAAAACGCTGAGCAGATAACCTCTTGGTGAAAATATCCGCAAGCTGAAGCTGTGTAAGAACATATCGAACAACTAAATCTCCATGAACAATTCTCTCTCGAACAAAGTGATAGTTAAGCTTGATGTGTTTGCTACGATCATGTAGAACATGATTCACTGTGATGTAGGTGGCGCTAACATTGTCACAGAAGAGAGTCACGGGATGGCGAAGAATGATCCCAAGCTCGACCAAGAGGTGCCGAATCCATAGCGTCTCAGCCACTATATATGCGAGAGCGTGATATTCAGCCTCCGTTGATGATTTCGACATGGTAGGTTGCTTTTTAGAGTGCCAAGACATAAGATTTGGGCCAAAGAAGATCGCATAACCGAAGGTGGAACGTGAGCTGTAAGGACAACCGGCACAATCAGCATTAGAATAGGCAACCACAATGGTCGGTCTGATGGCCTTGCGAAGAGTGAGACCATGATCACCTGTACCCGGCAAGTACCAATAAATTCTTTTGACAACAAGAAAATGAGTAGTACAAGGAGCATGCATAAACTGAGAAACACCATGAACAGCAAAGGCAATATCAGGTCTCGTAATTGTAAGATATTGTAAAGTGCCGACCATGCTCCTATATACAGTGAGATCTGCTAATAACTCACCATCAGTAAGGGACAAAGTAGATTTAGCGACAATCTGCGTATGCAAAGGAGTAAAAGTATGAAGATGAAATTTATGTAAGAGGTCCTGAACATATTTATGTTGAGATAAAAATAGAATATCGAGGTGACGAGTGACATGAATACCAAAAAAATAGTGAATATCACCAAGATCCTTCATAGCAAATTGAGTAGGCAACAATCGAATAAAGCGATGAATAAGAGTAGAGGAGTTGCCTGTAAGAATAATGTCATCAACATATAAGAGAAGAATAATAACATCAGAACCCCTATGATAAACAAACATGGAAGAAACAGTTTTGCTATAATAGAAACTAAGTAAGAGAAGAAAACTACTAAAACGATGAAACCAAGCACGAGGAGCCTGTTTGAGGCCATAAATAGCCTTTTTAAGTTTGCACACATGATGTGGAAACTGTTCATGAACAAAGCCGGGAGGTTGTTTCATGTACACCTCTTCGATAAGAAAAGCGTGCAGAAAAGCATTCTTAACATCGAGTTGACAAATAACCCAACCAAAAGAAATGGCCAAAGAGTGCACAAGATGAATAGTAGTAGGTTTGACAACAGGACTAAAAGTTTCATGAAAGTCAATGCCAGCTTTCTGATGAAAGCCTTTAGCAACCAAACGAGCTTTGTACCGCTCAATAAAACCATCTGAGTTATATTTAATCTTATAAACCCACTTACAACCAACCAAATTTTTCTGTTCATCAAATGGAATCAAGTGCCACGTGTTATTATTGATGAGTGCATTAAATTCATCTGCCATTGCGTTTTGCCAATTTAAATCTTTTGAGGTTTGTGTGAAATTAGTCAGTTTAGAGGCAATGATGGTTGTATGGAGAGACAAGAGATAACACGATTTGACAATGCCCAACTTTGATTGACTCCGCATAGGATGTGAATTTTAAAGGAGAGTGGAAGAAGACGAAGGAGGAATTTTATTGGGAAGAAGTGGCGCTGATGAAGCAGCCACATGCAACGCACCAGGCTTAGTCGCTGGTGCACCAGGTGCGGTCATTGGTGCACTAGCTACTGCCTGGGTGCCCGATGGTGCATTGGCTATGGCCGCTGGTGCACTTGCTGGGGCCTGGGCTATCACTAGTGCACTGGCCACGGACTGGGTGCACAATGGCTAAGGAGAAGTGGACGCAGTGGCCACAGAGCACGCTGTTGAGGAGACTGACAGTAGCACACAATGCGCAGCGATGACGAAGATAGACGGTGAGCTCTCAGGCATTGGGGTTGGTGAACGGGAGTCCACCAAAGAAGATGGTGTAGACAACACAGTGGTGACATGTGGTGTCAAGAAGGGCGTAGAGAAAGAGGACCCGAGAGGAGAACACGATGAAGTTAAAGGCGAGCTCATGACCAACATGAGAGGAGACGAGTCATGTGACATTGGAATGACAATAGAGGAAAAATTGTCTCATGAAAATGAACATGATGACGAACATAGCACGACTGGAAACTGGGTCCAAGAAAAGATATCCTTTATAATGAGGAGCATGTCCTAGAAATATACAAGATCGAGGTTGAAACTTATTGGAAACCTGAGCTGAAAGATTTGGAAAGCATTCACAGTCAAAAACATGAGGAAAATCATAATCAGGTATCCTTTTAAAAAGTCGTTGATATGGTGAGATGCCGTCTAAAAGAGGAGTAGGTAAACGATTTATCACAAACACAGCTGTATATACAGCATCAGCCCAAAATTGAGACTGCAGTTGAGCATCAATCAAAAAAGTAAGTGCCATATCAATAATGTGGCGATGTTTGTACTCTACTACATCATTTTATTGTGGTGTGTCGGGGCGCGACTTTCAAAAATAAATTCCATACGTCAGAAAATATTGTTTGAAAGCATTGTTGTCAAATTCTTTGCCACCATCACTTTGAAACATCTGAATTTTGAAGGAAAATACATTCTCAACCAATTTTTCAAAATTACAGAAGTGAGTAAAAACTTCAGGTTTATTTTTCACAGGATAAAGCCAAGTAAAACGGGTGCAATAACAACAAAAGAAACATAATATTGAAAACCCAAATTTGATAAAACATGTGATTGCCAAACATTAGAATGAATCAAATATAACAGAGTACTATAGGAGTGCTCAACATCACAAAAGGGTAATCGATGCGATTTGCTAAGTTTACATGAAACACGCTTATTCTCAAAAGGTTTTGCTATCACAATGGCTTTATTTGACCTAAGCTGATGAAAAACTCGACTACCACAATGGCCTAAACGACGATGCCAAGTGTCTGCTATATCAGTCAGGGAAACAAGAACTATGGTAGAATAAGGCTGGATGGGGAAGTAAAGAGGGTGGACACCATTTCTACTAGAACTCCAAAGAAGAACAATTTATATTATGTGTGTATATGTGTGTATGTGCGCTATTTATATATGTGCTAACTTGTTAATGCAGATATTTTGATATATGGACAAGTAAAGATGAGTTCAAGGAATATTTTGTAGAATTGAAGATATTAGCCTTAAATCCATGTAAATCTTTTATATATCTTTTTTTCTTAGAATATACGTACAAGCCTTGATCTCACACACACACACACACACACACACACACACACACACACACACACACACACACACACACACACACACACATAGTTATTTTTTAAGTCTTAAAACATTGCATTCATATCATTTTTATCCTTTAATAGTCGACTAATTAGAATAGTAGTCGACTAGTCAAGTTTTGTGTCTAAATATTAGTTTCTGTCTTTTCATAGAATAGTCGACTAATATACAGTGTAGTCGACTACTTAAGACTTAGGCATATTTCAAGATTCTGTATTTTACAGTAT
>JBAKGM010019598.1:0-10293 GCA_037177215.1 Asparagus racemosus | reverse complement strand
TTCTGGGGTATTTTATCCCGAAGCCTAAGAAGGGATAAGTCTACGCGTAACACGTGTTGCCGGGTAGTCTCTTGCCCATAAAAGAGTACCAAGTCTACGTATTCAGCATTGTAGCATGAAGTCTAAAAGAGTCTCATTCTTTTAGCACAACGTCACGTGCGGCGCAGGTTTAGAAAATCTGCACGCTAGCCCGATTCAAACAGTAATTGGTAAAGGCTTATCAAATCTATTGATGGCTGAGAGTTTACCAAAAATCCTATGAGAGTTATGGTTAATTATTTCGAACGAAATAAAAGAATCATAATAAATGAATCTTCGCAAGACTTCGACAAGGTTTGGGTTCTCAGACATTGCAGTTGGAGCTTCTTCAGCATGGACCCTCGTCAGCTGCGCCATCTTAGCCACACTTGGGATACCACAGGAGCGGACGACGCTTAGAGATGCTGACTCCTCGACAAGTACTGTCTCAACATAGTCTGAAAAAGACTTGAGCATCGCACCATGTCTCCAGACGTGTAGATAGTCAAGAAGTCTAGTCCTGAAGACGAGGGGCACATACCCCTAGTTCCAAAATCGTGAGACTCAAGGTTCGCCTACGTAGTGAAGCTCATCGTAACGGCCACAAAGACCCATGGATAGCTATTCAGCAGGGATATCACCCATCAAGGGCCAATCTTCATCCAGCTCAACATATTCAAGCCTCGCCGATACTCCAAAAAAGGTATATGAGTCCAAATTGTTTCCTGTTTCGTCGAGAAGTTCCCAGAGGATATTTCCATAAAAGAAATATTTTTTAGGGATAACTCAATGAACGCCAATGAAGTGCAGAAATTATATCAACGCCAATCAGCACGTCGCCTACAAGGAATTTGCAAATACTCCAAAAAAGGCATCTAAGTCTAAACGGTTTCCTGTTTGGTTGAGAAGTTCCCGGAGGATATTTCAATAAAAATATTCTTAGGGATAACTCGATAGTCACCAATAAAGCATGAGGATTATATCAACGCCGGTCAACGCGTCGCCGACGAATACTCCAACAAGGTATACGAGTATAAACTATTTCCTATTTCTTGTTGAGAAGTTCCTGGAGGGTATTCATAAGGATAACTCGACAAGTCCCTATTTCCTTCCATGATGGTCAAGATGGCAATCAATACGTCACAATGAGGGAATTCACCGATTAAAAGATGAACCCCAATCTCCTCCCACTATGGTGCTTCGACAAGCGTGGCAACGGAAAATTCGCCAACCGAAGGTTAAAATTCTCGACGCTAGCCAACGCATCACGATAGAGAATTCATCAAATAAAGAATGAATCTCAAAAGAATTCCTCCCGCTGTGGTCAAATCAACGACACGCGTAATGATGGAAGAAGTTGCCAATTGAAGGCCAAAATTTTCAAAGTCTGGTGGTTAGTTAAGCAACGACTTACCAACACGAGTCAGCAGCAAGTGAGCTCAATTAGCTCTGATTCAAGATTCTGACAGTGGTTAGGAAAAAAATGCAACACCGTGATACCTTCAGCTATCCTACAAATAACTGGAGAATCTGAAAGGATTGGAGGAATCGAGTATTGAAGCTAATCTCAAGAGAAATTTATCAACTTAGGTCAAGATCTCGATAACGGTCAGTCAAAAAGTGCAGTACCGTAATGCCTTCAAATATCCTATAAAGAACTGGAGATTCTGAAAGGATTGGAGAGATCGAATACTGAAGCCATTCATAGGTCTTGTCACACCAACTGAAGGTTGGGGCCTATCATATCTAAAGTATCCTAGGCTCGTTAAAAAATCGAGACTGAGACACTTTAGAGGGGGTATCTGTAAGCGTAGAAAATCGCTTATCAATACCCGAACGAGACTCGTGACGGTTGGTTGACAACCGACGACCCATCTAGCAATGCGACCAAGAACCGCTGACGATGTAACTGCACCACGAAACGCATAAAGCTAGTCGACGAACGCATGAAGTGAGTCGGCAAGGCGTACAGGTCAACGAAGCAACAGATCGTGGAATAAATCTAACGACGAAGCTTCAGATCAGCAAGATTCAACGAGGTGAGTCGACCGGACTCAGACGTCGATGAGACGGAATCGACTGGACTTAACCCATCAACGAGATTGAACCGATTGAGTTCTAAGATAGTGAGAAGATCAATCGGACACGGACTCAGCACGACGGAGACAAGAACGGGAGAAAACAACGTCGGAAAACCCTAGAACGAAGCTAAATAGCGTCTCGGCCAAGGCCGACACACCACTTGGTGTCTCGGCCACTTGGCCGAGACACCAAGTGCTCTCGGCCCAAATCCACCCCCCTCTCCTATAAATAGAGAGGGAGGGTCTCATTCTTCGGGGTTGGAAATTTGTCAGAAAATTGGGAGCTTTAAGGCGAGATCCGTGGGAGTTTGTGTGCAGATCCGAATGTCTGCGAAGCCAAAAAACTCAGATCCAGATCCGGTGTGAGCGATGAACTCCTTTCACGTCAGATCTACGTGGCGAGGAAGAGAATCAAGGCCAGATTTGCGTCGATCCAGGTCATATCTATAGTTCTACCCTCTAGATTAAGCTTCGTCTTAATCTCAGGGTCTAGCGCGTGACTTTGCTTTGTCGATTTCACCCGCTCCGGCGATCATCTCCTTCGTGAGTTGATTCCTGTCAGTATTTTATTTTCTTTATGAAATAAAAACCCCAGATCTGTAGATCTAGTATCTAGATCGGATTACGCGGCAGTCCACGGACACAAAAAGTCGCCGGCACAGGCAAAGACACCCACGCAAGCGAGGATCCGATAAACGGATCCCGCGTTTGTTCATTAAGGGTCAAAGTTGTAACCTTTTTTAACCTGATTTTTCATTGTAAGCCTCATAAAAAGGTGATATTTTTATCTGGATTTTGTTGTAAGCGACTGAAGTTTGTAACAGATTCAAATCAATGGAAATCAAAACAACTTTCCCCGCGAACAGCCAAACTTGCTATAAAGTACATACAGCTTCGGAGAACTCTCACCTTAAAGATACTCTTGTAAACAAGATATTTTTGTGCTATGTACTTATATGCAGTTTGTGTCACTCACTTTTCATCAACTCGGTCGACTTCGACACAAAGACCTTGGTACCTTTTAGGGCAAAACCAAGGTATGTCATCAACTCGGTTGACTTCGACACAAAGACCTTGGTACCTTTTCAAGGTAAAACTAAGACACGTCATCAACTCAGTCAACTTCGACACAAAGACCTTGGTACCTTTTCAAGGTAAAACTAAGACACGTCATCAACTCAGTCAACTCCGACACAAAGACCTTCGTATCTTTTCATGGTAAAACTAAGGCACGTCATCAACTCGGTCGACTCTGACACAAAGACCTTGATACCTTTTCAGGGTAAAACCATGGCACGCTATCGATAAAAAGACCTTAGCATCTTCCTAAGTCCAAAGCACGTACCCCAAGATCTTGGTGTCATCGCGAGTAAACCAAAGGATGGAGGCGAGTCGTCCCGCTCGCCATACATGAAGCCGAGTCACCTCGACACAAAAACAAAGTGTATTCACAAAGCAGATTGCAAACTCTTAAACACAAGAATGCAATCTCAAAGGTACACAGTTCAAATTGGCAAAAAAATGTCTTTATGCATATGTGTGAAACTATTTACAGCACAAAGTGCTACAAAAGAATACATTGGGGCCCCTAAGGGGTCAGACTTGAAAGACGAGCAGGACTAATAGATGTGGGCAGATCGACACCAGGAGCAGGAGCCAGACTCAGAGGAGCAACAACAGCGGAAGTAGGCAGAGGAGTCGACTGGACCTCAGCCTCGACCTCTTCACCTTCTATCTCCCCATGCTGATTCACCCAGCTATTAGGAGCTGGGCCCTCACCTGCCTCCTCTGTCGACTCTTCACCATCCTTGTCACCACTCCCGCTATCGAATGCAAGCCCCCCTCCTTGCTTCTCAATCTCTTGAAGTGCACCAAGGTAGGTGGCAACCCTGGGAGGATAATGGAAGCAGTCGGAGTCATTCCTAATCTCGGCTAAGAGCTGTGCCTCGAGGTAGTCCTAGCTAGCCCCGACACCACCTCCTCCTTTCTAAGAGTTCTGTGGCAATAGCCTTTAACAATCTCTAATCAATGGGCCTCTGACTCCTGATGAGCGAGGCAGCCTTGCAAGGCCTGGATCTCGACAAGGGATGACTCGCGCTGTCGCTCGACCTCTGCGTAGCACGAATGCTCTCTTCTCTGAGCTTTTTGTGAGATATCTACTCCTCCTTCAGCTCGATCCGCAGGTTCTGGGCGGTCAGGTGATCTGATTGAGCCTGCTCATAGGCATCATCCTCTCTCGCTTCTCGGCTACGACCTCCTCGACTACGACCTCCTCAGACAGATATTTTATTCTATCATTCTGTTCATAGAGCTCATGCTCGAGATGGCTAAGGTCTTCCTTGAGCTTGCTGATCTCTACCGACTTCTTGCTGTTCGAAGTCTTCAGGCCATCAACATCTTCTCCCGTATCTCCACCTCCCGACGCCACTTGTCCTCACCCCTCTTCCAAATAGCTAGCTCATCCTCCCTGGTAGCTAGCGCCACGAGAATCCTCTCTAGATCAGCTTCTGAGCCTCTAACTCTCCTTAGAGCTTGAGGAAAGAGGTTCGGACACGCTCATAGCGGCCGAACAGCTCCTGTTCCACCAGAGCTCCTCGGATCATGTAGCTCTTCAAGCATTGATGAAGGCTGACATCCGGCATCCCGTCGAGGATCTCGTCATCGCGAGGGAGATAGAGTTGCTAGACTGCTCAGGTTTGGATGAGTCGAGACTCCATAACCGACCCCTCTTGTCAAGATGCCACCTGGGTTTATATCTGTACTCCTAGGATGGCTCTCTATCATAGCAGGGATCGATTCTGGAAGACCCTACCAGCATCATCCTCAGCTGGTCCCACTTCTCTGCCTTGAGCTCATCAATACGATAAGGACACAACCATCCGAACCTTTGAGTGGGAGGCCCCTCCTCAGCGGCTGGTTCTTTTCCCTACCGATGAGCTGACTTGGAAGGCGTATCTAGAGCCACCTCTCCCTCTATTGGGGCCTCAGCCTCCTCGGCCTCAGTCATTCAGGTCTCAGCCTCCTCTTCTCTACTGGGGGACCTGTCGTCAACAATGATGACTTCGACTTCTTAGGTCGGAGTAGCAGCGGCAGGAGTAGCCTCCTCCACTGCTTGAGGAAGCGGGATCTCCACCGGTGGCTGGTCTGAGGTGTCCCCCTGAGCAGCAGAGGAAGCATCTGCCTCCATAGTAGCTTCAGTTAACTTTTTGGGGCCTCGGCTGACCACCTTTCTCGACCTCTTCTTCTTCTCGGCCCTCTCAGCCTAGGTAATAGCAGCCCTCGACCCGGCCAATCAAGAGGCTATTTCGGCCACATGGGCCTGGATACCCTCAACCTCCTTAGGGGCCAGATTAGGGCGGAGGTGCTTCTTCGGCCTGATCGAAGGCCCTCCCCAAGTTTGAGTAGGCGGAGCTGTCAGCATCACCTTGGTCTCATCCGACCCCAGCATCAGCGAGGTCGCCCGTGCTTCATCATGTGCAGTAGGGGGAATAGCGGAGATGCCAACAACTCACAGGACTGAGTAGTCGAAGAGGTCTTCAATCTGATGAGAGCCAGTGTAATCCCTAATCATATCGAGTGCACGCTTCTCGTCGCTCGACAGCAGCCCCGGCCTCAGAGCATCCTTCTTGATCTCGAGCTAGCTGGAGCAAGACAGAATGGAGTCATCCCCAGACACCCACACAAACTGCTCCTTCTAGTCCTTGTTGGACTAGGAACGTTGGCAACAATCTTATTACCCCCAAGACTTTGAGGTAATAGTGGCCCTCATGTTAGCTCACCTTCACACAAACGAGGTGGCCGAGAATCCTTAGGGTCGGGTCGACTCCCAACCAGTGGCAAATAACGACGAACCCCACCAGAGTGGTAATAGAGTTGACTTCATCTACTACGGTGACACCCCTAATGCCTCGAAGACACGGTGAAGGAAGGGATGCAGAGGCAAGCGCAGACCATACTCCAAGTCTTTGGGATACACCAGAGTGATGCTGTTGCCATGGTAGTACACTGCTAGCGCACACACCGGCGCTGTCAAGGCAAACACCCTAGAGATGTCAAACTTGCCGTAGAGAGCCTCCAACTCCGCCGACGGTACCTTGGAATGAAACTTCCACAACTGATTGACTTGGGCTTCGTTCCTAGCATTTGAAGATGCCATCAAGTTAGATCGGAAGTTCAGTGGAGAAGAAAATATAGAAAGGGCTATAATTCCTTTTGCAGTCAAACTTTGAAAATTTGTGTAAACAACAAAATCTTTCACATCAGAACGGTCGTACTTACAGGCAGAAGGGCTGACATGTGGCAAGATCACAATGGTTGACTCCGCTGCTAACCAACAGCCAAGATCATTCCCAGAATATGACGCGACAGCTCCAGAGCCGAAGCGTCCCTCGTCTTAATTAGCCTGCAATCCTTGCACAAGAATCAAGGCAGCGACAGTCCAGAATTATCCTCTCATGTCAGCAACATCACATCTAAGGAGACTCTTCAGCATGCCTCATAAATGCACCTCGGGACACGGCCAACTATAGTCTATTTCACTCAGACTCGGCTACTCTGAATTTGAGTGAAAGGGGCCAGTGTCATATCAACAATTAACCTAAGTGCTAATCCTCCCTCCAGAGTCGACAAGTGTCCTAGGTCAGCAACTAATCAACAGATCAGCCAGGCTCCCGCCAGGGTGACTCGGGTACCATGGACACTCATCCCTTCCCGAGCAGGGCCGAGTTGAGATGATCTCCCACTCGACCGCATTATTTCAGTTGACCCCCTCATTCATGCAAAGTCAGGTCAACAACTTGCGAGGCTGACAAAAAAGGCAGTACTTGTTGTCCTGCCTATAGAGCCGGATCGAGAGGCGGTTTGTCCTCAAACTCCTCACCAACAGCTATCCATCGTCATTATTTCCTCTACCATGAGTCTTCCTGACTCACCATCCATCATCAGTGCCACGCCTTCTCAATCACCATCACGTCAAGCTCAGTGATGATTCGTTCCATATGCAGCCGATAGCTGTATACTATTTGCCCATTCAGCTGTCAGCCTGGACTCGGTCAAAGACACTTTTACCCCTCTCAACTAGGTATAAATATGGGTTCATGCCTACTGACCAGGGGATTGCCTCCGGGGCCCCCTTGGGGCCACATGTATGCCATTTCAGGTTGATTAACTTCATCCTTTGCATACTGGGAACTACTTTCAGTTCATTAATTCCCCACTCAAACTCTATACTGATTAGATCGTCAGAGGAATCACTGAAGAGCCCAACTCTGGCCCTCTAACATGCTTATTTTGCAATTATCTTATTCTAAGCAGGGGGATCAGCCTCTTGAGGAGATGAGGGGACCTATATTCTCCGTATCCACCCTAGACCCTGTCGCTTATTCGGGATTACCTGCTAATCTCGCTGCTGAGTCCCAGAACATCAACAATGGGTATTTGAAAACTACCCTCTAAATCTTAGTGTTTACAAAACTACCCCTCAAGTCATCAACTTTGGAAAAAAAAAATCTCCAAATCAATCAATCGTCAATATTTTTGATGATCCAACCCGAAATCGAACTCATGACTCTGAGGGCCATATTAAGACCTCACAATCGTCCACGTCATTCGCAGTGGGTTCAATCAATCATCATCTTTGATAGCCCAATTTATAACTTCAATGTAAAACTTATCAATACAGTAGTTAAATTTTTACTCACCAAGTTTTCAAAGTAGATGATTTGGAGGTAGTTTTACATATACTAAGATTTAGATAATTGCTTTGCAAATACCCATGATCTAAGGGGTATATCTGCAAATAACCCTTTAGGAAAAGGGTGTTTCTTTTTTAGGAGATTCACATGATGCACATAAAAACTACAAAAGTTTTGTCCTGTATATCCAAATACAGTACATCATGGGAAAAGGAATAACTAAAGAATAGGACATGAAAAGGTTAACCACCTCTCAATAAAACCCGTACCAGATGGGGTCATGCTGATGCTCAACCCAACACCTCAATTAGCATCAGTTTTGTGCTCATTAGTGATTAAGTAAATATCAGTTTCCTCAGTATTATGTACACTGGTGTGCTTATCATATTTGCCTAAACCAGTTTAGTTCTGATTAGGGCAGTAGTAGAACAATCATGGCTCCATTTAAGGCCAAGAATTGATTAAAAAAAATCACTTTAAGTTCTGATCCAGCTTTTTGTCAAACTATGCCGAATGATGAAAGTTTTTTTCTTTCCCATTAACCAATTTAAGGAGAGTTCCCAAATAACCTTTTCTTGGTTTTTTACAGCGAAGATAAAGATACATTAGTTTGTGAATCTGGTGAGGTGTGATGTAGGGCCAAGGGAATGGGAATTCGAGCCATGTATGCATGGTTAACTACTAGAGTCATGCCTGTTTGCATAATTACTGAAACCAAAGCCTAATTCCAGGGGCCCAGGAGTCACATGAAAACATGCCATGAGACACGAGACAAAAAGCCAAGAATCAAGCTGGATGTCTGTATGGGCCTCCTTGGTCTCTCTCCCTCATCACCACTCTCACAACAAGAAAGATTCCCTTCCAGCAGCATTATAAAATGTGGATACGCTTGTACAGAGGAAAAATATGGGACCACTCCCTCAACTTGTGTTTGTGTGATCCCTTTGTCTTTCCAAAGGCCGTATCTATGTGCAGATAGATGGCGGAAAGCATGAAGAAATTAATCATCCAAATGAAACGTGAGAGAGGAATGAATAGGTAGGGTTTTGAACCCAATCCAAGATTTCAATGACTTAAAGCTAAGGTACAAGGTAACAATACGGATTAAATACGATATTTACTATATTGCATTTGTTTATAAATCACAGATACTGGAATAAAAATGAATATATGCTTTGACCAAGAAAAACCTATATCAGTACTCTTCAAAATCAGATGTAGATAGAGTTTGCAACAAAAAATAAAATAAAATAAAATAAAATAAAGAAGTATCAGATATAAGAAAAACAAGCAAAAGTCAAAATCTTTTGAACGACGCGTAAAGAAAGTTACCTAAATAACATGAATAATCACTGAATTAGTTTCTATCAACATATCAGACACATGCAATAACCCTAAATATTTGAGTTAGATCTTTTGATTATCATGATCAATATCCAAATATTCTTATGCATATATCTATATCCGATTAAAAATAAAAAAATGATATATGTTTTCGTACTTGGATATGGACATTTAATATTCGCATCTATCCTATCATACATAAACAATGCACATCTGCAAGACTGCAACCCTTTACATCCCTAACAAGAGCCCCTCGGGTCTCATCTTGTGGTGTCGCCGGCTCGGTGTAGTCATCCTTTACAATCTCCCACACTTCCAACTCTCCAAGAATAGCCTCCATTCTTATGCACTAGTTGTCATAGTCTTTTTTGACTAATTTGAGAGTTTGTTATTGAAAACTACCTTTTAAGGCCATGGCTAAGAGGGGGCTTTTTTTAATGGCTCTGATACCCAAATGTAGAATTCAGAGGATATAAAAGCTAAATTAAAGAGAATATAGATTAGGAGGGAAAACCATAATATTTTATTAATGAATATTTTTTTTCATATCTCAAATGACTACATAACATGGCTTTATATAGCACTAGGACACCTCTAATACATTAATGATGTTAATTCTCATTTTCATAACCCCATGCAAATAATAACAGTTTATTCTCCAAAACTCCCTCATATTCGTAACTCATATAATAATTCTTCATATTTGTAACTCTTATAATTTTTACTAATATCTTAATAACCACAATCAACTTTAGTTTCTAAACAAAAGCTCTCATATAGAGTGAAGAAGCAAAACGGAAAAGTAAACATGTATCCAGTATTTGGCAAGAGAGGTACACTACTAACAATTAAGACATCAAAAAACACCACTAAAGTGGAAAACAAACAATAAAATGTGAAATTAGCAAAACGTGCAAGAAGTATGCTAGAAACACTAAACAAACAAGACTAAACATTCAATCCAAGATGAAATTGGCTATTTCAGTAAATTGTAATGATACTTTGTTGATAGTTTCAGTAGGTTGAGAAATAAATGAAAGCTATTTTTCCAAAGTTTCCTTTAATAACACATATACTTAGTGAGTGCATTTATAAATTAATTCTAATGGTTGAAAAGTTGAACACACCCTCCCTCGCCTCCCTAACCTGTTAGTATG
>JBAKGM010019597.1:0-48392 GCA_037177215.1 Asparagus racemosus | reverse complement strand
AGGGCTCCGCACTTGGGGCCAAGGTGTGTCGGTTTGGCCGCCGCACCTGGTGCCAAAGTGCGGTGGCTTTGGCCGCCGCACTTGGTACCAGGTGCGCGCGACGTCGCCGTTTTCTGATTTTTTCCGGTCTTTCTTCTTTTGACGCTCGCCGTTTCGTCTGTTTTGTTGATTCCGGAGTTGAACCGATCAATCTGTTGACTCGTCGTCGTCGACATTCGAGTCCGGTCGATTCGCTCGTCCGTCGTCGCTTGCATTCATGTTGACGCGTAAGTTTGATCGACGAGCTGATTTAGTCGTCACTTACGTTTGTGTCGACGTGTGGGTCCGATCGACTCGTCGAGCTGATTTCCCACTGTTTCGGAATGTGACCGTCGGATTTATTCCGCGGTACGTCGTTCCGTCGGCGCGTACGCCGCGTTGACGCGTATGCCGTGTCAATGTTCCGTCGTGTCAACGTGTCCGCCACGCCAACTAGGTTCTGACGTTCGTCGGTGCGCTTCATGTGATTGCAACACCAATTGTTTCAGTTACGTCAGCTAACGGCTCGTCGACTCGTCGGTTGATAGCTCGTCGGTTGACGGTTTGACTGTTCGTCGGTTGACGGTTTGACTGTTCGTCGGCTGACGGTTCGACGGTTGTGTCGGTTGACGGCCCGTTGGTTGCGAACCCACCTTTGCGAGTCAGGTGTGCGGGGACTGATAAGCGATTTTGTCAACGCCTACAAATACTGTAGCAACAGTGCTCACCAATCGCGAACTCTCCTATAAATAGCCCCCCTCAGTATTAAGTTGAGATTATCCCAGAATCCCAGTGTCTCCAATTAAGAGAGATCAAACATAAAGGGAGAGAGAAAAATAGAGAGAATTTCTGCTTGTTATATACAGAGATCGTAACTCCTAAATTTTTCTCATAGTGGATTCTTCTATTCTTGCACGTGGTTTTTACCCCAAATTCATTTAGGGGGTTTTCCACATAAATATGTGTGTTCAACTTTATTATTTCCATACTACTTTAGCTGCTACCCTACTCTATCGAGCCCCGGTTTCCTCAACAATAGATTGGGAGGTCTTAGGCTTACGGGTGGATAGTTGCAATACAACAAGGAGGGGATGCTAAAGGGATATGCCGTCCTCCTGTAATTGCAGTAATGAGAAGTTTCCCTTGTTTATTCAGGGCTTCTGTTTTGGTTCGGGAGACATAAAAGGCTAGATTTGTTGCATACAAGTGAGGTGAAAAGTTTGGGAAAGACAAGGAGCATTCGTCAATGAGATGTCTGTTGCGCCTCGGGGGTTACGAGCCCAGCCACGGAACCCACTGAGTGCAACAAGTTTCTTGGTTCAAGCCACTGCCAAAATTAACTAGTAAGTGCTACACTTGAGACCCTTGACTTACTATATAATACAACTCGAATCTACGAGCTCACATTTAAACCGCTCATGCCTCTATTGTTACCTGCTGTAGGACTTTGTTTTTTTTTCAGGGGGGGGGGTGGGTGGGTATTACATGTCCGTGCACATTATGTTTATCCAAACTCATTACTCATTATATTTTGTTTAGTTGTGAGTATAAGAGGGGAGGTTCCGAAGGAACGTGTGAATTAGGGATAATAAACCTAAAAGAGAAAGAAAAACACTCTCAACAATTGTAGGTGAAAAAAAATCCCAAATATATCACCCTTCAACTTTTCTATCACATTAACGACGGACCTCAAACCAGGTCTTGACATTACTGATACTTACTGGGTTTGTCTTCGTGGAGTTTAGGACTGATATCAAATACATGTTTTGGCTAGCCTGGGCAAGGGGAGGATGATAGGATCTAGCATTGATATGGGTCATGAAGGTTTGCACGCAGTCTATATACTGCTGGATCAGTTTTAGCTAGAGGTATACAGATAGGTTGAAGCTTCATCTAAAATTAAGTAAAACTATTGGTTTGTGCTCAGCAATATTGTATTTTACTTGGGAAAACCTACTCAAGAAAAAAAATATCCTAGCAGGATCAGGACTTGCGTTGTCAACTGCACAACAAAGGCACAATATATTCTGTGATTTCATAGTGCATTTAGGATTACATGAATTGAGTCTAATATCTTAGGCGTTAAACTGGAAGAAGAAGAAAAAAAGATAAAAGACAGAAAAACCTAGATCCGGCGAAGGTCTCACCGCCAACCACCTACGGCAACCGTCGCCTGACCACATCCCGATGACTGATGAAGAGGACGTCAGTCTGTCTTTGAGCAAAAGAAAAAGAAAAGAAGAAGAAGAGTCAAGTACAGAGGAGAGAGAGTAATAAAGGAAAGGAAACTTTTCTCTTCTGACTAAACTTTGTTGATGAGGCCAACCTGATGAAGGTTATAGATTATGAATGGGAAAATAATTTTGTTTGAGTCCCTAAAACTTCAATGGATCGTGAATGGGCCCAAACAGAGGAAATAGGGTTATCTATCAATAGGCCTGAATAATGATCTGTAGCCCCCTAAACTTGCCATGAATTGTTCATAGGTCTAAAATTGCAGAAAATGGGGGAAATTTTGTAATAAATGCGTTTGAGCCTTCTACGAGTCTTGACTAACATTTGATATTGTGAGGAGCTCCTTATGAAATAAATTAATATGAAATTGACATTACAAATGTTGCAATACCATATTGTAGGACCGTGTGGCTATCAAAGGGGATTGGATTTTGGGAACTCAGTTGGTTAAGAGATGAGTTCAGTTTTCAACAGTATTTTTATAATATAAATAGCTTAAGTATTATATTTAATTGATCTTGTGCTCGAGAGATAACTATTATTTTTCTTACATATAATATGAACTGTGATTTAACCTATACTATGGTGACTTATCACTAGTACATGCTCTTGACTCCATATGAGATATGGAAGGTAGTTTTTTTTCCTCGTATAAACTATGAAAACAAATTTTGATTTCATATAGAATGTGATATGTGATTTTGGTTCTCATAAGAAATCAAGTAAATGTGAGCTTTGTTTATTTAAAAGCTATTGAAGAAAGAAGTATTTTAAATGTATTACAACAGTTTGATGGATTCAAGAGATTTTCCTGTGCTTTGGAATTTGAAACAAAAGTGATTTCTATGAACTGTTTTATTGGTATGATGAGTTTTATGCTCGTCCATTTGATTTAAGTGTTTATGATTTTGACAAAGTGATCAAATTTATATCAGTATTACTTTGGTACAAGTGATGTGCTTTCAAAATCAATCAATTTGACCAGTAATGTATTTTCAAAATCAAGCAATTCGACAAGTGATGTGTTTTCGAAATCAAGCAATTTGATGTTTTCAAAATCCTAAAAAAGTCCACTATGAAGTGATGTATTTGTATCTGCCATATTGTGAAAGCACCTTTATGTGGTCCTTTTAGGCATTTGTGATGTGGCCAGCAGCTTATGACAGTGTTAAGTGCATTCTATTCCTGAAAATTATATGTTATGTGATGCTTTTTGATATTCTCATGCTACCGTGCTATAATTCGTTGTCTTAGTATGACCTATGAGGTAATTCTTGCAACTACGTAAACAACTTATCGAGATTTAAGATTTTGACATTCGACTGTAAATTCAATAAAACTGTAATTTCTTGCTTTACACAAATCCTCATATTGCATTTTCCTAGTGATTATCTCTATTGCAAACGTTTGATTCAGGAATTCATGACAACGTATTCAGTTTGCAAGTAAGAGTTATTTTTAAATTATTGCATCCTTTCCTAAAAAATACTAGTAATGTGTTCTTTTATGTAGTACTTTTGTCAACTCAGAATCACAGGTACAAAATTTATAATTCACTATTTCAAAAAATTTATTTATTTTAGATATCTATGAACTCTAGGGGGAAATATCCACAATGAGCTCTAGCTTACCGTGTTATTCTCAAGTTCTTTTTTCAAATTCCACATAGCTTATACAAGTTAAATTTCAGGATGAAGGCTTTGCTAGGAGGCACTATAGAGAAGCCTCACTTTTGTCATAGATATAGCTAGATTGTATGCTTGATTTTGTATAAAAAAATTTTATGACAGTGAGCTTTTGAGATTGTAAGTACTAGTATGTAAATAGTTTGCTCTAAACCTCTATCATCAGTAAATTTTATATTTTTGTGACAAGTTATGTGATATGAAGGGTCAGACTTGACACATATGTGGGACTTGTCCTGTGTGCGGGTTGCTGCTTCCGCTAACCCTATATCTATCTTTCGCAACCATTTCGGGGCATGACACTCTTGTATATTGTTTTTATGAACCATTACTCTATTTTTCAAGAACTATGTATTTCATAAAAGAGTGAGTTTTGACGCAATGGTAACTTTGCTACCTTTGTGACCTGGAGCTCACGGGTTTGAGTCTAAAGGCTATCTCTTTGTATGTAAGGCAAGGCTACATACACTTGATCCTACCCAGACTTCACAATGGTGAAACCATCATTCTATAGGCTGCAAATTGGGTTTCTCATATATCCTTTTAACTGTTTCTGAATAGTGTATTCTAAAATCAAGATTTGAATATTGAATGCTAAAATCAAGATAACTAAATGGTGATTCTCACTTTATATGCACCTAACTTGATGGACTTCAACCTTGTACCTGATGAATTTAAGTACAAACTCTGGAGAATATTTATGTTTTGTGACTATCTCAAAAACACAACATAAAATTATATAATATTGCAAAATTCTGATCCTTTTGCTACATAAACTTCTTTTTCGATTACTCTTTCTTTACCTATTTTAATTATTTTGATTAGCTGGAGCCTGGAATGAAGTATGAACATGACCACAGATATTTAATATCTCAAAAACAAATACGGCCAAATATAGTAATCGAAATAAGGATACCGATCAAATATGATTCTAACCATATTTGTTTTTGCTTATTAATCACAAATATAGATACAAATAGTGACGGAGCTAGAAATTCATGGTAGTGGTGTCACAATATATTTAAAAAGACGATGAAACTTATATTTCTCTCATATTCAGTATACCACAAACTTTGATGAGATACGAAAAATATATTTAGCTAAGTAAAGTCATATTTAATCCAATATTTACTTGAATTTCTCCATTACTACCATTGTTAATATCATTATCATCTTTATGTTGCTCGGATCTCGATATTTTAAGGTAATTCTCCATAATACTATTAAATGAATAAAAAATAATCAATTGTATTATCACCATAATATGCACTCATACATTAAAATACATAGCCTATTTTTTTTATCAAACAAATAAAGTTACTTTGGATCACAAATTCATATCATAAAGTAAATCTCTAAAATAAGTCATGACTCATGACTTAAACCTCCAAGCCTAAATAACAAGAGAATAATCAATTAATATGCTATATTAAAAGCAATCATTGAATTAAATAATTAACTAATAGAATAAAGTTTAAAAAAGATTATTTTTATCTTTATAATGAAGATGTTGGACCAATCTATCTCATTCTATTCAAGGACTTTATCTAAATGATAGTAGCTACGACTTGGATTTGGGTTTGGGTCAATTAAGAGTTAGCCAATGAGAAGTGAATTATAGATGGGCTTATCTGTATAACGAACTCATTTATATCTCAAAGCTTCTACTTATACAGAAAATTTTTGGCTAGAGGGTGGTGTCACTTAACACCACCCTCATAGAGGTAGTTCACTTCCTGGATACAAATATGTGTTGTGAATGGCTCTATATTGAGCTATGTGCATCAAGCCTTGAAAGCGAGAAGCAACATGAGCAACAACAATGGAAGCGACAGCAACTGAAAACAACAACACAACAGCTCCAAATGAGCAGGCCGGTTTAACAGATCGGTCAACAAGCGGGTGTTTTTAAGTAGTCTGACCGATGGAGTTTTCTGCACAGTTTTAGGCATATATTTAACCCGGCGTTAGTTTTATTGTTAGACTCATGAATCCTATCCTATGTACGAGATGGTTTCTGAGATCTAGGATTTTAATACATCCAGTTTGTGCATTAGAGAGTGACTAAGATAGAGAGAAGAAGAGAGATCAAAGAGAGATCAGTACTCGTGAGGATTTGAAAGCTAAGTTTTGAAAGATCATATATTCTTCTTCTTGATAAAGTTCCGCACAACTCAAAGACCGGATCTTTGATCAATTTTCAACAATATGAATACGTCTTGATGCATATCGATATATGCCAAAATCGAAATAGATATGAATCAGATAAGAGAAAATATATAATAGAGAACAATCATGAAAAACAATTATATTTGCAAATTGTATAGGTCATATGATACAAGAGATATTTAAGTATAATAAATTTCTCAAATGTGAGTCCATTACTATGGACAAGATACGTCAAAATTAAATTTATCTAATGAGTAACCATGATTTGATTCTAAATGTAGCACTCACGATGTTCCTCATAAATCACAATCATTCCTAGTTTACACTCAAAAATAAATTAGAACCATCGAGTAGATAAATTAACAGGTATTAATAATTAGTGTTGTCTTCAATACTTTATTTGATAGCGCAAAGGATGTGAAACCACAAATCTCTCTTCCAAACGAAGCATAAAAACTATGGGGGTATTTCGATTGGGGATGGTGGTTACAACTAATGTTTGATTTGAATTCGCATCGGGATGGAGATGCGGTCAGAACACAACACTGCTCAGGATTAGTATAAATGACTAAACTGCCCCTCGATGTGGGGCAAACATAGGGATTGATGTTCCCCGTTTTGTCGTCAGGGTGTAACTCCTAATCCTAATCTGTGTTGGATTCTCAAAGATTTTCGATTTATAGGGAGGGTTCATCGTCCTCCTCCATCGAAACCCTAGCTTTCTGCTGCTACCATGGCGTCCTCCTCATTGCATCCAGATTGGGCGAATCTCGTGGGCGAGATCCTCACCCTCATCGCCAAACGACTCTGTGCCCTTGATTACGCCAGTTTCTCCGCTGTCTGCACTTCATGGGCGTTTATAGCATCGCCGGAAAACGGCATGCCCCGTCCTCTCTCTCTCCGCAAGGACCAACCTTATTTATTGTTCTCCGGCGACGGCGTTGGCAATTGTGAGCAAAGCGATTTCTGCACGCTCTTTGACTACTCAGACAGTTCGTTCCACGAGATCCATCCTTTGCCAGAAATACGCGGCAAGTGGGTCGTCGGGTCCCAGTACGGATGGCTTGCCGTCGTAGATGAGTTTTGCAACCCTAGTCTCCTCAATCCGTTCACTAGATCTCAAATCGAGCTCCCCCCAATTTCAACTAATCCCTTTGTCGATCCTGTTTACGACTCTGAGGGCTCTTTGACGGGGTACACGTTCTACGAAGAGAAGTACACACTTGAGCAAGCCCGGGCGCCTCTTTCGATGCGAAAGATCGTCCTGTCGTCGAACCCGACCGATGTCGGCTTCGAGGCCGTCGCCATCGGGCCTTGCGAAAGGATCATGTACATGCGGTCCTGCGATGAAGATTGGACCTTTTGGAAAGCTCGCATGAGGCATTCTATCTCGGACGTCATATATCACGACGGTAAATTCCTCGCGCTCACCCACTTCGGCGACGTCTATGCTATTGACCTTCGTTGGCCATACGATTCTCTGAAGGATTCACTGTTTGCCAAGAGCTGCGACAATTGTTACGAAACCAGGTATCTGGTGGAGTCATCTGGGGTTCTTTTGCATATCTTGAAGAAACATCAGTTTCATGGGGGAGACCAGTTACAGTTTCCAAGGGAGGAGGAGGAGGAGGAGGAGGAGGAGGAGGGGGAGGAAGAAGGGGAAGGGGAAGGGGAAGGGGAAGACGAAGACGAAGAAATGGAGACTTATGAAACATGCAAAATTGAGATTCAGAGTCTAGATCCTGAAACGCGTAAATGGATACCAGTAATGAGCTTGGATGATCGCTCCCTCTTCGTAGGCTCTTGGTGCTCCATGTCTTTCTTGGCTCGGGAAATATCTTGGTTGAAAGAAAACTGTGTCTATTTTATGGATGATTATTGGGAGAGGCTCCCAGTCTTAAAAGAAGTGGTTCATGATATCGGAATGTTCAACTTGACCGATAACAGAATTGAGGCTTGCTATCCTCCAGAGCTGAGATTGACATGGCCTCCACCCATCTGGATTACGTCTCCTCAAATCTGAATTAAACAACAAGGTAAGTAGGATTTGCTCTTGTGTATTTTATTTATGAATCATTAGTCTGTTTTGCTTCAAGCATTGGGTATTTATATATCCATGTGTTTGCATAGTACAATATCCTTTCTAATTTTAAAATTTAAAATTCGAGAATCTCGATCTGGGATTAGTTGCTTTTATTTCCAACAAGTTTATTTATTTGATTCAAATGGGAAATATTTTGTGCAATTAGGTATGGTATTTTTAAGTATGCAAGTGATAATAAATATTAATGAGATTCTATGCCTAGTTGCAGTAACAAAGTAGTACACCAACTTGTAGCTATAAATTTGTACATTGACTTGAAATTCTAAAGTAGTATGAAATTGCCATACCTTACTCTTTGATCAGCTACCTTAATATAAATAATAATAAAAATTATATTAGAGATGTTTGTATATAACTATGACATTTTGTTTCAACATGCATAAACCTGGGTATGCCTGGGTGGTTAAATATACATATTCACGTTGCATGGTTATGGAAGTACATTACTTCGTTGATCTTTAAAAAATAATCATAATGAAAGAAATAAGATAAGAATCAACACCTGACCGACCAAGGTATAGCTGAGGGTGGTCGTCACTATAGCTCTAACAGTGGAGCATGTGACTACCAAGGGTGTCACAAGGAATTGACTAGTGTATAGGTGCAAGGGATTGGGGAGTGGTTTTAGTGGCAGTAAACTTGTTTATGTTTCGTGCAGGTTATAGAGCCTATATATAAGTACATAGGCTACGACCTGATTTGTGAGAAGGATTGTTAAGGATTCGAGCTTATTTTTTTAAAAAAAAATTTAAAAAATTTGGATGAAAGAGTGAGTAAATTAGATATCAATATCAGACGGATCGGATATGGGTCGGATTTGACGCTTAACACTTCAGTATATGCTTTCTAGAAATAGATACGGATATGGTTTTCCTTTTGTAAGAAAAAGTCATAACCATATCCCAAAAAGGGCAAGCACATTTCAGATATTAGAGAGACTGATGCAATATGGTTGCGGATATGAATCTGATAGTTAGCATTGCAAACATATATGCAGCGGTATAAGAGAAGATCTGTATATTAATTGCTCTATTTTGCACCAATGAGATAAAACATGACTTAAAATTTGCAATATATTGCCTACTATCAAGTTTTAAAGTAATATACAATATTGCAATATATTGCCTACTTTCAATTTTTAAAGTAATATATAATATCAATTACAACCAAGATATTCAATTGTTAAATGGTTATAATCCAAGTGCATTACTCAAAGGCAAAGTTTTCTTACTCACCATTAATAAAATAATCAAATTATAGTATAAAATTAATTCAGAGAAAATTAAGTGTGATATTTTGGTGTTCGATATTAATTCAACATGTTTCTCTTACTATTTTTATGTGAAATAAATCAATATGATTATCTAAGTGGTTTATATGAAATAAATAGTATTGTTCCGAATAGGAATACTTATACAATACTTGTTTATACTGTTTTTTGATATTTTTATATGAAAATAACGATGGACTAACTAATATTATTATATCATGAATTTATGAGATAATTATTGTTTGTATCATTTCTCATTGATAATTTGAAGTGCTACTATATATCAAAGTTTTTACAAAGCGTAACTATATATAAAAAAGTTCTCTACTAGTGACAACAACAATAAAGCCTTTATCCCAAATGTTTGGGGTTGGCTCCTTATTTTCCCTTCTGTTCAATTATGGGCATCTCCTCCGTTAAGTTAACCATTATCATATTCTTCTTAATTGCTACCAACCAAATTCTTTTAGGTCTACCTCTAGATCTCTTTGTTCTATTAACTATAGTATTATCACATTTTCTAACCGGTGAACTAAGAGGTCTTCGTTGTACACGATCAACTAATCATTTTATCCTCAGCAGGAGCAATATCTAATTTACTACGAATACACTCATTTATTATCTTATCTTTTAGTATATGTCTACAAGACCATCGTAACATTCTCATTTCTGCTACACTCATTTTTTGCACATGTTATTTCTTAATGATTTTGATAAAAATGAGACTATTTAGAGTCTTTAGGAGAGAACTTTTATAGCAACGATGACATTTCGAGTATCACACCATAAAGGAATTTCATCCTAGGCATCAAACCTAGTTGTGAGGGCATTACGCCAACATCATAATCTTGGCCTCATATCAAAGAAGGATAATATTTCTTTTGTTGAACCATGACTCTCCTCAAATGAAGGAGAATGACCACAAAATCCTAATCCTAAATAGTAAATAACATACAATAACAATTCTTACGAACGTAACAAATTCGATAACTAAATAACAACTTCTATTCTAACCAAATATCTTAACTAAAGAAAAATCAAATCCTTAAAAAAAGCCTAACTGATCTAGTTTGCCAGCATCACCCAGAATCCATATAAGAGAAGGATGAACTAAAACACGGGATTAACACACCCAATCAACCACAATGGAAAGCCAAAAAATAACATGATATGGCCTCAAACCGGACCTATATTCAGAAGAAAAGGACGGATCTTCCTGCTGTAGAATTTCACTGTAAAACAAGAATAATGTACAGTCATCTCTAGAAATTCCATTAAAGCTTAAGGCTCAAGCAAATACATGTAAAAAAGAGAGAGAAAAAAAATAGAACAATTACTTCGCTAACTCTAAGCACATATCCCACTTTTAGGCGCTCTTTCAAGAGCAGAATGATGCAGTCACGCATAGATGGGCAAAATGATGCAAACTCTGTGAAACATGCTACTTGCTTTTCCTCTCTTAAAAGACTCAACGCATGAATGAGATGAAAATTTGGAATAATCACTGCTCTTTTTTATATCTCCAATTTATGTTCCCACCCAACCTCGTTGAACCAACTTGGAACCAACTTATTTTATCTCATGACTAAGTATTAGATAATCAATAAATGGTTGAGTCCTCTCATGGATATGTAATCAAACCCAACAGGGATCAAGATGATCCTGGCATAGCTGAGGATGTGGAGAGCGTGTTTTAGATTTTGTTGGTGACAACCATGCTCATCTTCTTCCAACATTAGCAATATCTTTCATCTTTATTTTGCAGCTGCTATTGTACTGGCTCGACAACTTTTCTGGCTGCTGTCACTGTTTGCATCCGTGTACATCCCTATGATTGTATCCAAATATCAGCTGGCCATATTTTACATGCTCATCATGCAGTTTCACTAGATTATTAGTATCTAGGCAAGAAGCTTCTTCATGGAGAAATAGGGACTTGATGGTTTTTTGTCCGACATAGGTGATGACCTTAAATGCTAAATGGCGAAGAAGGCAATTTGCATTGCCTACCCTGATAAATTGATCAAAGATTCGTCTTCTTTTTGTTGCTCTATATTGCAGAGGTAAGCGTGTTGAGGATGGATAGAGAAGGGAGTTTTAGGTGTAGAAAGTTTATTCATTGGCATTTCCTAAGAGATAACATTGGAGAGAAATGGCATATATGTGATTAACTTTTAGTGTAAGCGTGTCTGCTTTGTAGGGATGGTTGCTAACAAGACTGAGAGGTCGGGCCATTCCAAATGGAGTGATTTGTTAAGACGGTGGCAGCAATTCAAGATCGGCACCCTGTACATGTTACATGCATTTCTACCTCCCTAATTTTTCTTGTCTTTACTTCTGAAAAAGTCTTGCTACTGCATAGTATTATTTGCCTATATGTTAAGGGGAAGTTAGGATTACAATCAGAAATTTGACCTTTCACGCTCGAATTGCATCTAAGGATGTACAGTAAATTTTTTTTTTTGGGGCATGATCATCTTTCCATAGCATGTTGTGATGTCTCTTAAATATTTATTGGCTTCTATGTTCCCTGAATCTTTTTTGGCAACCTTATTGTCTTACAATGTCTAGACTTGCTCATTTTCTTTCTTCATTAAGATCCTTACCTAGCATGTTGTGATGTCTCATTCACAAACTCGCTCATTTTCTTTCTTAAGTTTAAAGGGGGTTCAATGCCTAAACGTGATGGGTGTTTTATAATATTTGCAAGTTATGTGAGGTTATCTACTCTTTCAAATAACAAGCCAAGCAGTAAATCGGAAGACGATAAGAATTTCTCCATAAAGCAATGTTTTCTCAATTGAAGAATACACTTCAATCCTGGTTGGTAAAACCAAAAATATGTATAAGTTTGGTTTAAAACTATATATATAGAAATACCGTAATTCCAACTTCAGTCTGGAGGTGGTTTTCACACCCAAATTACAAGCCAACCAGTAACTTTGAGAAAAATAACTTCTCCATAAAACAATGTGTTCCAATTGAATAATATGCTTTAATACTTGTAGGTAATGCCAGAAGTATATATAAGGTTGGTTTAAAAACTTATAAGCACCCTGAAGTTTGAATTGACCTCTAAACAGTCCTACAAGTCCTAAAACTACATAAAGATAATCACAAATTATCTCAAAAACTAATTAACAGTTTAAGCACGAGAAACTAAAACTTTTTTACGTACCTAATACTTGACTAATGATAAATGAGTTTATATACGGGGTTTAATGCATAAACTAATTCGCGTTCTTAATATATTTTAACAGGTAAATTAATATCTAATCCTAATTTACATTTATAAGGAGTGCATCTATTAGAAATGTCATAATTAGATTAAAGGTAGGCCTTTATGTTTAAACTTAAAGACTGGATATAGGCCTTAATTGTTAAGCTAATGGAAGAAAGCATTGTAGGTCTTAATGTTCAAGCTGAAAGACACGAACTTTGTCTCCACATCTCCTCTAGGGTGCTGACTTGATTGAGCTCCTGTCCAGCCTCAGGAAGCTCCAATGCCCTTCTAATTGCATGTTTCGTTTCTCATTTCTATATCTCGTACTGAGGACATGAGGGGATCAAAAAAATTTCTTTGGTTCGTCTGTCCGATCTTCGCACGTAACATTTAATCTTCTCCATTCATTTGGCAGAATAGTTTTGTCTTTGGTTCCTCTTATTGTCTATATCCATGATCTTACTTAATTCTAGCTAATCATAATGGGTAATGGAAAAGAAATTGAAAAACGTAGAAAAAGGATCAGAATGTTGCAGGTCTGTCACAATTTTATGTTGGGTTGTTGATATGAATCATCAAATGTTATATCAAATAAAATGTAGTTTAGGCCAAGTTTTGTACTTCCAACTCCAAAAATATGGGTTCGATATTACCAGGAATCGCCATTTCGGTATCATAAACTACACAAAATTAATGAGGGATATAAGAAATACCCAATTCTTTAAAGCAAACAGACTAATCAAATGATTAATAAGTAAAAGACAAGACTAAATACTACTCACGATGTTGCTAAATTCAGATTTGAGGAGAGGTAATCCAAACAGGTGGAGGCCATGTCAGATTCACATCCGGAGGACAAAAAGTTTCAAAAGTGCCATCTCTCAGGTTGAACACTCCGATATCACGAGCCATTTTTTGTCTCATGGGGATCAAGTACCAATTGTCATCCACGAAATAGACACAGTTCTCTTTCAGCCAAGGTATCTCCTTTGCCGAAAGGGACACAGAGCACCAAGAACCTACAAAGAGAGAGCGATCGCCCAAGCTCGTCACCGGACTCCACGTACCAGTTTCAGAGGCCAAACTACGAATCTCAATTTTGCATGTTTGGGGTCTGGATTCATCCTCTTCCGGTATATCTTCTCTCCTCAAGACATGCAAAAGAACCCCAAATGAGTCCACGAGATAGCTGGTTGCGCAATAATCGCCATGACCCTTGGCAAACAATGAATCCTCAAGAGAATAGTACGGCCAGCTGAGGTCAACGACATACACGTCGCCAAAATCAGAGACTGCGAGGAATTTACCATCATGGCATATGACATCGGATATAAAAGGCGGCCCATGATAATTCCAAAGAGTCCACTCCCTGTGGCCGGGTAGCATATATACAAGGGTGCCGACAGCGTCGATGGCCACGGCCCCAAATTCGCCGTCCGTTGGGTTCGAGGACAACACGAGCTTTCGAAATACAAGGACTTCTTTGGATTCTTCTACTGTGCAGTATTCGCCATGGAAGTTGTACCCCGTGAGAGATCCCTCGGAGTCGTAGACGGGTCTGACATCAGGATGAGTTGAAATCGGAGGGAGCTTGATTTGAGACCTAGCGAACGGATTAAGAAGGCTAGGGTTTGCAAACTTGTCTATAACGGTAAGCCATCCGAACTGGGATGAGATGATCCACTTGTCGCGTATCTCTGGCAAAGGATCCATCACATGCACAGAATTGTCTTGGAAATCAAAGAGGGTGCAGAAATCACTTTGCTCGCAGTTACCAACGCCGTCTCCGGAAAATAATAGGTAAGGTTGGTTCTTTCGGAGGGAGAGAGGACGGGGCATGTCGTTCTCCTGCGATGCGGTCGAAGCCCATGCAGTGCATGCGGCGGAGAATCTGACGTAGTCTAGGACGGAGAGACGTTTGGCGATAAGAGCGAGGATATCGTTCGAGAGATTAGCCCAATCTGGATACGAGGAAACGGAGTCAGACGCCATGGCGGCTGCGTTGATGGTGGCGGCAAGGGTTTCAGGGGTTAAAGATAGGAGACGTGGGAGTTCTTGAATATGTAGAACTGGTGAATCCGGCACAGATTGGGATGAGGGAGTACTTATGTACGACCGAGACTCCCCGGCATCAAAGGATATTTTAGTCATTTAAAAGTGTTTAACAGATGTTAGGTTTAGACTAAATCGGGGATATTTTAGAATTTTATGCTAGTTAGCACTTATTTTTTACATTTGTATGCCGCGAAGGTCCTAAAAGTTACACTTTAATATCCTATATTATGCAAATGTGAAAATTTTGCTTTGGATTTTCCCATGTAGCTAAATTTAGAGCTTTTTACCGTATAATATTTATTGAATTTTACCGTTAAACATATCATTAAACATACATTGAAATAGAATTGTGATGGGTTTAAGTTCAACAAATTATTAAAATCTATGAAGTTCTAAAATTAGATTTGTGAGTGTCACACGGAAAAATGCAACTTATAGAAGCTTCAGGGCATACAGCCTACTAATATAAGTGTAAAGTAGAGGAAACTATAAGGTATTTAAGCGTTATTTAGTCTTTTTTTAGTTAGAACTCTCTTAAAAATCATATGGGTAAACCACATCTAAATCAATATATTATTATGCATTACCAACACAGGTAATAAATATAAATCTGAATGCAATTTTACATTCAAAACAATACAAACTCAGTAATTTCTATCCAGTACGGATTCTACCAGAGTCATCACTATAGGAGAGGGGTGTTCTACACCACAAATAAAAGAGTTGTAATTCCAAAACCAAGCCTCTATCTTCCCATGAATGGTATATATAAATTACCCATTTCTTTGAGTGTTCTAATAGAATCCTTCTTCATTTCGAGCCAATAGGTGTGGATGATAAATTCGGATTGATGATCACAGGTTAGGATATACGTTCAATGCCATACAATTACAAGCTTTTAGGTATTTCTTTTCTTTTTCTATACGTTAATATATGATGATGTATGAAAATGTCTGCTTATATTTTAGATTAATTCAATGCAAATGAGTGATCCAAGTCAATGGATACTTTTTACCAATTCCCCCTCTATTTTAGGAAAACAAGTCAGGGTTCTCTGCACATAATCACAACGGAAGATAGGAAAAGTGTGCATGTGTTACAGTACTAATTTTGAAGCTGACGATTGCATGATATTTTGCATTGACTCGGTATTCTGTTTGGGCTCATATTTTAATTGTGTGCACACTAAATTACTGTTTGTACTAATTTTATATAAGCTTCTAATTAATGTTCATGGGAAATTGCTGCTGTAAAATTCTAATTGTTAGAAGTTATATTATCTTTATTATGAAGCCATCCTTTAAATTGAGGATATGGATGTCCTCAGCTTGAACAGTTGCAATATGGTTAACTGAGGATAGACCTCACATAGTTCTATCGTTGTGGAATGACCTGCTGAGCAAACCTTTTTGACTGTTTCACCCTCGAAGAAAGAGAAAATTATTTTTTATCATATAGATCTCCTGAGTATAAAAGAGTCAAAAAAAAAAAAAGTTTAGTCCAGGTTCTATCTGCGTTTGGCGATCGTACAGAGGGTATATCTGCAACAACAGAACTGCAGGGGTCTATCCAAAATTAAGCCTTTTGCAATAACACCACCAGATTTTTGTTTGTCCTGCAATTCGTTAAATTAATGTTGATACTGGAGCTTGGCGGAGCAAAGGAAATTCCATGTTCATCCCAGACACTCTTGACTACGATTAGGTCATCACAGATGTCGATGTAGCCGTCCTCGATACAGACATTGTTACAAGAGTCTGTGAGGAAGGAGTCACGGTTTTAGTACGTACAATGACCACAATTGTGGAGCAATTTAAGTTCAGAAATTTATATACAAGCAGAAAGAATTATTGATTAATTTATCTTGTTGGTATGTGGGGTAAGCATTATATTTAGGATAAAATATTACTATCTCACAACCAATAAAATGTTTCGAATTATTATGGCGATATCTCTATTTTTCCGATAGTGGAGAGGATCCAAAGGTAGTTTCGCTTATGCCCCAAACTCTGATAGTGAGAATCAACATTTTGGCATCATGAATTACACAGAATGAGGTATATGAGAAATAACCAATTACTGAAGCGAACAATTTGAAGGCTATCAAATAGACTAATGTTTCATGATTTAAATATACTACAGGGTTAAATCTACTTTGTTACAGTACACGTTGCTCAATTCACAAATAACTAAGGAGGAGGTGTAATCGAGATGGGTGGAGACCATGTCAATCTCATCTCAGGAGAATAGCATGTCCCAAAATTGCCGTTGCTCAGGTTGAATAATCCTACATCATGCAATTGGTCTCTCGTCTTTAGCGGACGCTTCGCATAGTAATTAGCAAAGTAGACCCAATTCTCTTCTAGCCAAGATATTCCCTTCACGGAGAAGGACATAGAAGACCAAATATCTAGGAAGAGGGAGCGATCACCCAAGCTCTTCAATGGAACCCATGCACGGGTTTCTGATGTAGGACGCATAACAAGCAAATTCATGAAAAAGTGGGACTTTCACGAGTCAAATGCGGATACGGATGAATTATTGACTAGCCGTAGAGAAATAAGGATATCTCCCAATCCGGAAGGCGAATTATAACATATTATATATGAAAATCGCCTATCTCGACGAGACTGAGTCAATCAGTTTGGCAAAATCCTACAATCCCATCAGTAAAACCCGTTTATGACAGGATTTCAGAAATAATCAGCCTTTAGTTTATTTTTAGTAATAAAGTTAAAATCAATTTAGATTAGGAAACAAAATCAATTTTGATTTAATTAGGACTGATTTGTTTCTTATATTATAGGGAGTCCTTTTAGTATAGGATTTGATATTTTCTATATCTTTGTAATTCTAATCTTATTAGGAGTCTAGTTTATTTTTCTATTTAAGAAGAGTCGTGTAAGCCCTAGAGGCATATTACTTTTATCAATAAAATTCCTCTTTAATATTTTCTTCGTGGATTCGAAGTTCTTCGTGGATTCAGAGATCGTCCTTTGTGGATTCAGAGAACACTCCTTAGTGGATTCTGAGGTTTTCACTTCCGCGCTGCGTCAGTTTGTGCATGAATCATCTGAGAACCCCAACAGCATAGGATATGTCTGATCTAGTGATTGTAAGGTATATTAGCTTTCCAATCAGCCTCCTCTACTGCTTAGTGTCATCAAAAAGTTTACTGTCCTCAGACTAGAAATCCTCACTTGCTTCCACTGGGGTACTTGCAGGCTTGCACCCCAAAAGACCAGTCTCCTTTAGAAGATCCAAGTCATACTTTCTTTGGGAAAGAAGTAAATCATATTTTTGGTAGGCTACTTCAATCCCTAGGAAGTATCTCGGCCTACCTATATCCTTAGTCACAAAATATTTTCTCAAATACTCTTTTGTCTCTGCCAAACCAGCTGTATCACTCCCAGTCAGTAATATCTCATCAACATATACAGCCAAAACAGCTGGTCCATATGTAGTGCGGTGAATAAAAACAGAATGATCTAAGTGACATCTCTGAAATCTAACACCATAAACCACTTTGATGAACTTGTCAATATGCCCTCGAACTCTGTTTGAGGCCATAAATTGCCTTCTTAAGCATGGATATAGTATTCTCCCCCTGAGCAACATACCTTGAAAGGTTGCTCTATATAAACCTCCTCCTGCAGATCACTATATAAGAATGCATTCTTCATATCAAGTTAGAACATGGATCACTCAAGATTAACAGCAATAAAGAATAATATCTTAATAAAATTTAGACTAGCTACTGGGGATAAGGTCTCAAAGTAGTCAACTTCATATGTCTGAGTGTAGCCTTTAGCAACCAATCGGGCTTTATATCTATCCATAGAGCCATCTGGTCGATACTTCAAAGTATACACCCATTAGCAACCAACAACATCTGTCCCCGTCAGAGTGGGGACCAAATCCCAAGTTCTAGAGACAAGTGCGTCTATCTCCTCATTCATAACTTGCTTCCAGGCAGGAACTAACATTGCCTCTTCATAAGACCTGGGTATAAATTTAGTAGACAAAGACAATGCAAACTGACGAAAGGATGGGGTGAGACGATCATAAGAGATAAAATTAGAGATGGGATGAGCTATAGTAGATCGTTTACCTTTTCCAAGGATAAGAGGAAGATCAAGATCAGAAAGAGTAGAAGATTGTTAATGAGTAAGGCCTGCGTCTGTAGACTGTAGCTCGGTCAAGCACGAGGGAGGGGCATGTGCTTTTTGTCTTCGAGTATACACCTGTAATGGTTTCTATGCAAGTCTATCTTCTACTCCAGAACTGGGCACTGGTTGAGGCAAAGGAACAGAAGCTGGTGGAGGTCCTATACTGACTGATGAGAAAAAAGTACAGATTCAAAGAAGATGACATCCATCAATGTAATATACTTCCTAAACACTAGATTGTAACACCTATATCCCTTATGAGTTCTAGAATACCCCCACAAAGACACATTTAATAGATCTAAGAGATAGCTTATCGAGACCTGGACTCAAATTCTGAACAAACCAAATGCAACTAAACACTCTAAGGGTAATTAAAAACACTCTCTTGTTAGGATAAAGATAGGAGAAAGGGATTTTTCCAACAAGGATAGACGAGAGCATCATGTTAATCAAATAACATGCACAAAAACAGCATCCGACCATAAATATTTTGGAACATGCATATAAATAATCAGTGATCTAGCAATATCTAATGTGTCAGTGCTTTCGTTCAGCAACACCATTTTGCTGAGAAGTATGAGAACATGAAGTCTGGTGAAAGATGTCACTAGTAACACAAAATCTAGGCATCAGTTTCCATATACTCTAATACATTATCAGTAAGAAGCACGCGAATAGTAGTAGAAAATTGATATTTTATTTCATTAAAAAAATTGAATTACATTAGTAACGTCTGACTTCTCTTTCATCAAGTACAACCATGTCATATGAGAAAAGTCATTCACAAAGATAATAAAATACCTAAATTATTTTACTGAAGGAATACGACATGAACCCCAAACATCAGAGTGGACCAACTCAAAAGGAGTACTACTGTGTTTATTGACTCGACTCTGATAGGAAGCACAACGATGCTTTCCTAACCCACATGACTCACATCCTAAAGAAGAAAAAATGACTCAATAGGAACTATCATCCGAAGCTTTTGAAGAAAGGGATGTCCCAGATATAGGTGTCACTGTAGAGGGGTATAAAATACACCAGCAGAAAGACCAAAGGGGGTACATTCTCATCCTGATAGTAAATGTCTCCTCTTTCACGACCCGAACCAATCTTCATCCCAGTCTGCAGGTCCTAAAAGATGCAATGTGAAAGGAAAAATATTATTTTACAGTTATTATTATTTGTGAATTAGCTAATAGACAAGAAACTAACATGAAATCTATGAACATATAACACATTAGTCAGAGTTAATGATGGAGTAGCCTGAACCACCCCATCATTAAGTACAGGTGTAAAAGAACCATCAGCAAGATGAATAGAAGGAAATTTGTATCAAAAAGATAAGAAATGAAAATTTTCTTTTATACCTATCATGTGGAATGAAGCTCCTTAATCTAATATCTGAGGTCTGTCTGGAGAGGCAATATAAGCATTTATACCTGAAGAGAATGCATGAGTCACTGAATGACTACTCTGAGTAGACTAAGACTGGAGCTGCATGAATCGCTCATAATCTACATGTGATATCTGAACAGTAGGGATTTCTAAAGAGGCTGTTGAAGGAGAAGCTATACCAGCAGGAGTGATAGAATCACCAGTAGCCAACTGTGCCCACTCAAGCTTGCCGAACTTCTTCCAGTACTTCTCAGCTATGCGGTTATTCCTCCCACAATGAGTTCATCTACGTGGTCATTGATCGAATTCACTTTGCCTACCACCATAAGAACCACGGCCTCCCCCTAAACCACGGCCACGACCACCTCCTCTGACACGTCCAGCAACCATGACACTCTAATCAATAGATAGTGTAGATGGCGCACCAGCTTCAGTTGATACACACATGACACTGGAGAAGGTAGATGTCAACTAGGGAACACTATCTCCTCTCAAAATCTACCATCGCACATGAGATGCCAATGACGGATCCAAGCTAGATGGAAACATCGACACTGCTAGATCCTGACTATATCCCCTCAATGTCGCTAGATCAATAATAGCACTGATGCATCTCTAACTCATCCATCAACCCCTTCAACTCTCCATAGAACTCCGGTACAGATTTATCCCCTTGCTGCAAAGAAAACAATTGCTCGTATATCTCATAAACTCCGGACACATTCTTCTCATTCCCATACATCACCTTGAGAGTGTCCCACATTTCCATGGCAGTAGATTAGAACATAACACTACTACTGACCCTTTCTTCCATACTGTTGAGGAGCCAAGTCATAACACAATAATCTCTAGAAAGCCAGATCTTGTACTTAAGAGTTTATAGAAGTAGGTGAATTCTCTAGAAGATGTTTTAATTTGTTCTGAGCACCAATAAAAATGCTTGTGCCCATAATAAATAATTAGATGCATTTAGTTTCACAGTGATTCCTAAAATAGATTTGGGAGTAAATGTCTCCATAATAGTAAGAGGAATAGAAGAGGTCGAAGAGCTCGTGATATCCGACATCGTAGCCAATCAAACTTGAGAAATTAGCAACCACAACTCAGATCTAATGAAATCAACCATAAAATTCAGCCAGAAATAAGTCAAAAAATCAGAAATTAGCCAGAAAAAGCATCAAATCACTTAGAAGTCAGAAAACAACAGCATGTAGTTATCATCATGTCAGATCAGATCTAAATTTTTTCAACCATATTAAGAAATCTGATCAATCTGATTGCGTTAGCGGCGGTGGTTGCAGGCAACGACATCAATAGAGAGCAGCAACGGCGGTAGATCAAGATCAAGGTGGTAGCAGCGATGATAGAGGAAGAGGAAGACGATAAGCAAGAGGATTGGAGATGGCGACCAAAGAGGATGATGGCAAAGAGATACTATTCATGATGAATAGTAAGAGGGATTATTGTTAGCTGATAAACAGTACAGTTGATGAACAGTGTCATTTTTATTTTTGAGGATAGAGTTAGGGTTTTTTAACAAAAACATGGCTCTGATACTATGTTAAAAAAAGACTCAGTAAAAATTATTGATTAGAGAACCAAAACAATTATAGGGTTACAATACGAATACGAATAATGGAACGATACCCAATAACCCAATATTTTACCCAATACTTAATTAACCAATTTAACAATGATCTCAAGAAAAAAAGCTTATTTCATTTCATGAATATGATCTACAATTTAAATTTCAAGAGACAATAAAATCACCAATAATGCAAACCCATTACTAAAACATGTTTCTCAAAAATATGCGTGCAACCAAAGATGGATTTCCTTGTCATTCCACTCTTGCAAAACTGAGTTCTCACTACTATGTGTTTGTTTTTTCAAGAACCCCTTCAATAAGGTGTTTTGGGTTTGAGATGGTGCTTCCGTTGCATGGTTTGGTAAAGAAACAGAGAACCCGAAAGTTCGATATTTGGTTAAAGACCAAGTGATAGTTGAGATGTTTCATTCAAAATGCTCAGTTTTGGCCTTATAATTGCACAAATATTCATATACCTTTTACAATTTTGAGTACAGGCAGAAACCTGAACATTTAACGTGGGAAATACAATGAAAGTCATTTGTGAGGGGTATAGCGCCAAAAACCTGAACCTTTCTTTGTAACATTTTATCCACCATACAGAGTTTATAATTTTCACTATAATGGACGTAATATATTATTTACAGTGGTCACCAAACTAATAATACTATTCAAAAACAGGGGGGGAAAATTAGACATGAAACTATTACCTTCTTTAGCTGTGTAACATTGGAGTAGCTTCCGTCAGCTAACCAAATTAGAACTCATGAAGCTTTTGTCTCGGATGAGTAACTAGATCGTGAGGTTTCAACCTTCAGCAGTCGCTGTAATGGGAGAAAAAATGGAATAACTGATGCCAGTATTAAACATAGAACAACTGCAATACCCGCCCACCAAGCTTTATGTGGGATTCCAAGTGACAGTTCATTACAAACTGAAAGTAGTTTTATGATGGTGAGATCCAACAGATAAGTAGTCACTTTCATAGAACAAAGTAAAAGAAACCTTATCAGAAAGCAAGATTTAGTAACAATAGAGACATCTTGTCAATCCTCTCCATGCATAAATGAAACCAGCTGTAAATTTCATCAAGTTAGATATTACAATCCTATCAAAGTTCAATGACATTTTCCCCTAGTGCCTTAAGACTAACAACTGGACACAAGGTTATTTTTATTATTATAGGAATCAATTTCTTTATGCTTTTCCTTCTCAAGATTTAGGTGAAAGTGGAGCAAGGAAAGATTGCAAGGAAAGATTTGATACCATTACATACAGTTTTTTATGTCGAAACTTAATAATATCACCAAACTAGAAGGTGCGAAGAAGAATTTGAGTACACTCGAACAGCTAGCTACGACAAACAATAAAATGCAAAACTAAGACAGTGATAATTCAACTGCTGTTGTTACCCAATCTGTTAAAAAAAAATAGTTATCCAGCTTGTTTCAGGACAATTGTTTGCTTGAGATTGTCCTCGGATTGTTAGGTATATAGGGAAGATATCTACCCATTTTGCAGGTTAAATTACACAATACATGTAGTTATAGCATAAATATTTCTGTTATGAAACTGTACCCATGTCAGATACGCATCAACACAGACATGTGCAATACTCCTCAGACACTTCTCAATTGTGTTTCGATTTTATGACGCGACGTGCAATTCCAGGTACTTCAGGAAAATTCTAGTTAGTTACTTCTATGGCAACTTCAAAGGAGATTTAAAGATTATAGAAGTTAAGATCTAACAAGGGATAGTGAGTCAATGAGAAAATTCCATAAATTTTGGGGAAGATAAACTATTCATACAAGAGACAAGATAACAGAAGACACAATTCAAGATCGAGAAAGATTCGCAGAAGAATTGACCAACTTTTAATGACCGTCCATCAACATAACATCAATCCTCAATGTGTTTGGGTCCAATTTCTAGACCTGGTAATTAGAAAGAGAGAGGGCCAAGGTATTGGATCTTAATTGTCATTGGTTGGTTATGGGTGAACAAGGCTCTAGATTCCAACAGGGCAAAGGGCGTCTATATGGAGAAATGAGATGTGATATGCTACAAGGAACTCATTCATCTGTACATGCCAAAGAACCAATAGAATCACACAACCGCATTAAGATCCAACAATATTTTCCTCGCTCAAAATATAAGGTTATTGAAAAATACATGAATATAAAAATAAAAAAATTCTTGATTTTCCCCCTGCTTAGGGCATAAGAACAAGGACAAAGAAAGATTGGATATGATATTGATGCTACGTGCAATATTCTACTTGTTATATTTTGTTTTCTGAGTAAAAAATGAGTTGCCTTCCGTTTTATTCTCCTTTATTTTCAGCCGTGGAATCACTAATTCTTTCCATGGTCTAGCATTAGCCACAAGCTTTTTCTCGGGCCAGTTCCTAAAAATTAGAAGTTTCCAGGATTACTGCTTGTACATATTTTACACAGGAAATAAAAATATCACAGAAATACACAAAAATACAGTGGGAAAGTAAGAAATGTAAAATATCAATCTATCACGTCCAGACTCGTTAGAGATCATATTTGGGAGGCAGCAAGATTTCCCTATGTTTGCTGCTATCCCTCTGGCGTCAATGACATCATGATAGAAACTCCCGAAGGGCCGTTCAACTTCAGCACTAGGGGTGGAAATGAACCAAATAATTAACAAATAGTTCGATAATTGTTCAAGAAACTATTCAGTAATATTCGATTCGGTACTTCATTTACCACAAAACAAATATTTTTTAGTATTCGAGTTTGTTGAAGTTAATCGAAATTTGATTAGAATATCTCTAAAGGTTTATCTTTATGAGGTTGTATTTAATTAGGATTATGACTTATCTACAACTTGTTTTCTTATCTTTAGTAATTACTATTAGCTTAGAACTCTATTGCATATAGAGTACATTGATTTAGGCCTTTAAATATACCTACACGTTCCCAGTAACCTGCAAGCAAAAGGCTAACAGAGAGCATAGTATTGTTTTATTCTTCCCTTCCTCTCTCTTCATATATCTTGATTATGTAATTGACCCTTTTTAATTGTTGCTCCAACAAAATATCCAGAGGACTTTTGCTTGGGTTCATTTATACCTGATTGCTGGCTTTAACAAAATGAATTATATCATAATCTAAGTTTCTATTTTTCTTATGTTTTCTTTTGTAATCACAAGTTAATTGAACTATAATTTTTTCATTTCATGTTACAAAAGGTTGTTTGAGCCACTGGAGATTGAAAGGTATCATTTTATACTTATTCGATGTTCTATCCAATTTGAGCATTTTTAACAGTATCTTGGATGTTTCTACATTGTGCTTGTATTAATTGTTTATGGAGCTTATCATATTTTAATTGTTAAGCTTTCTCTAAAATTTAGGCCTTAGGATTAAATTTAGAATTTAACAAAATAATTGTAATTTTCTGGTGTATTAGCTATTTATACACAGAAGGCATTTTAACAACTCATGAGTTTTGTATTGAAACACCCAAGCATTATCCCTCGTCTATATTACTATAAATAACGCACTTAATTTTCATCAGTTTTTTCAAGAAAAAAATATGCGCGCATGGACTACTTTTTTTTAATGATGCATACTATGTAATTGGCCATTTATATATCCAAATGGAATGGGAATGGGTAATTTAAATTACTTTTAACCATTTATATATCCAAATGAACTGTGGCACTACAGATGTTTGCTTCTAATCATAACATTGTGGTCATAGGTTTTATATGAATTGAATTTCTAAACCAATGTATTCCACTCATCTTTGACAATGTACTTGCATTTAAGGAAGGGTATTTGAAAATATAGTTAAGGTATTATAATCCATTTGTAACCACGATGTTAAGCTAATCATATCAATAACTATAATCATTTTAAACAAATTGTTGAATGAGTAAATATAAATATTAATCAGAATGCTGACTGATGAGAAATACATGCATCTCTTCTTTATTTTATTTTTAAGTTTCTATAGAATAATTTCTATAAAATTTATAGATTCTACTTTATAGAAACATGCATGTATTCCTACTCCATTTTGATAGGGTTCTAACCACAAATACTAATATAATTTTTTTAATTTTATTTTAGTCATGATGAGGATGAAATGGATTGCAAGAAAAAGAACATTAGCATATTGGGGAAGGAATGACCATGTAGCTAGGGTCGGAGTGCCATGCTGCAAACCAACAAACTTAGAGTATATGACACATAAGCTGAAAAGAAATGAGACATTAGAGGAACACATTTCAAACATGCAAAATATATTATTTAATATGAAAGTGCAAATGGAGCTTGGATTGAGTGAAGAAGAAAAGATAATTGGACTAGTCAACTCCTTGTCGGATGAGTTCAGATTTGTTAAGAATAGATTGCTTAATAAGCCAACTATTGATGAGATAGTTTTTGAAATGAGACATATTATTAGATTGCTTAATAAGCCAACTATTGATGAGAGAGTTTTTGAAATGAGACATATTATCGTCGACTGGGATTTTAAGAGACTATGCGGACAAACTGCGATGTTGTCCCTTGCACCAAACATCTGTAGTACCAAAGCTGATATGGAAGAGTTAAAAAGAGGCCTACTTAAAATGCCAACTATGAATATTTGTTCTAGTATCAGTGACTATGAGAATCGTTGAGTGATACCAAAGAATGTTGTTATGATTAGAATCTATGTCATTTTCCTCTAATGTTCTGCAATTTGGTTTGTTTTTGTAATTCAAAATTTGCGAACATGTTCTGCCTCTTTAATGAAATATTTTATTTTTCTTGTATGAGCATTATTTTAGATTTTATGATATGATGTATGCATCTATTTGTTGGTAAAGAATATGAGGTGACATGTTTAGCTCTATGATTAAAAAGTTGGTCCAGTTAAGAAACACCTTGGTTTTGATTTTATTCAAAACTGATTTCAATTCCAGTAACTCTTATTTCCAACTTAGTTGAACCAAGTATGTTTTTTCAAAAAGTGACTGTTTCGGGTCTTTTTTTTTGTATTACAATTGATGCATACTACAATAAAATTGGCAACAGTGAAACTAAAGAAAATTTGTATTTCCTAGGGGTTCTTTTTTGTTTGCCGATGGAGTATCGATCTTGTACTCCGTTGACGAACCGAATCAAGACTTACGAGGCTTTTGCTATTGGCGAGGGTTGGATCACTTGGAAGCTACCTCAGTCTTCTCTTCGTGATATTCCTCTGCGCATGTGTGTGTAAAATTGTATGATTTCCTCTCCTTTTATAGGCTAAAAGAGAGAGTTAATGGCCTACTTAGAACGTGGGTTAGTGGCCATTAAAATAGGAGATAGTGAGGGCGGTTATCCCCTAAGAATAGCTCTCATAACGGCTATTTGGGCGCACTTCGTGGTCCTAGCAAAGTCCGTTGAAGGTGTGGGCGAAGTTCGCTGCAGTTACAGGCGAAGGTCATCGCGAACGTGGATGTGCCTTCTTCGAAAGTGGATGACTCAATCTACTTGATAGGATGTGGGTGGATTTCATCAATGAACCTTGCTATTGGGCTCAAATTTAACACAGAATTTGGCTCTTGGCGAGGCTCGCTTAGGCAGCCTTCGCTGTAGTCCATTGCGAGCTTGACTCTAGGCTTGTTCGAAGTGTTTAGCCTATGGGCGTTCACTTCTTAGATCCAAACTAATCATTGGCCTTAGTGAAAATATGTATTTTGACCGCCGACCCCCCAAAGTTTTCAAGATCCTGCATTCAATCTTGTAACATGGATTGAAATACTTTGGGTAAATAGCCAGAGGTGTACTGTTGAACGTGGCTCTAGTTGTCTTGATTGGGTAAACCTTATTTTCATCTGCCTACTTGGTTGCTAGAGGTGTACTGTTGAATGTAACTTCCTTAGTTGCAGAGTTGTATCGAAGGTTTGATGATGCTTGTGCTTGTCCAAATCCATGTTTGGAACGAAACTCGCTTTCCTTGTTGTTGGGGCGATGTTGGAGAAATCAGCGAAGTTTAGCTGATTTTAAGTGTAAGCGAGAGTTGTTCATTTCTGTCTTACTGAGCGAAGCTCATTGATTAGTGATGTTCGTTGATTGGCGAAGCTCAATGCATTTTGAGTTATCGATGGTGAAGTTCGTCGTCTGGCGACGCTTGCTGTCTTGGCGAAGTTTGTTCTGATTTGCCTCTACATTTGTGTCGTGATTTGTGGCTAATATCTCTTGATTGAAGATCCTATGAGATCCGCTATGGATTTGACCGAGTTTTAGGCTTAGTCAAAGCCTCTATGTCCGGTCCAATCAGATCTCAGAAAGATACGATTGCCTTGGGAGTTAAGATTTGAAATTGGCTATAAATAGTAGCCATCCTCATGCGTTCTCATTGCTCTTTCCATCTTCTTCTTCTTCTTTTTCTCCATGTCTGCGCCAACGCCTCATAGACTGGAGATGCTCCTCGACAGAGGAGCTGAGAAAAGAAAACTCCAACAGGAGTTAGCCCAAGTGAAAGGCAATCAAGTGGATGAACTCCGCATACTCCGTCGGTTGGCAGAGTTATTATCAGCCAAAAAGGCGATGCTCGAGTAGATCATTGAGAATCAGTCGGTGGCTTAGCGTGAACTTGATCGTGATAGAGATGCGTGGAGCCTTGAGTGCTGCTCTCTTCCTAAGGCCCTTCGATGACTGAAATGGCGCTTGAAGAAAGACCCTTGGGTCTCCACGAGCAAAGACTCTGATAGTAACTAGGTGTCACAAAAGTGAACCTAGATCGTAATTAGACGTCGTGTGGCTGACTCAGGCCCGACGTCGATTTTTGACTATAGGAAGTGCTTCTTCCTGTAGATATGGCTCAATTTAGAGCAATGGGAGCACTTCCTATCTCCCAATCTTGTGTCGCTAAGGGTGCACGAGTTATAGCTTGGTGCAGCTCGTGTATGCTCCTCAGCCATCACACTACCCATATTTTATCAATATAGGACAATAGCAAATAGCAACAAATACCCATCATCCTTGTAATTGGATAGTTTGAGTGTCGCCTTGTAACAGCATCTTCGATCAATAAAAAATAAACTTTTCTTCCAGCTAAAATTGTCCATCTCTTGTGTAATTGATCTGCATGTACTTTGCTTCAGTAATGAGTTTGATCTTTGCATAGAGTCACTACTTTTGGAAGCGAGGCTTGTACTTCCTTGTCTTGCGAGAGTCAGTTTTGAAGTCTGCCAAATGAAGTCCGAACAAATTGAGTTGTGGTTTTCTCAATTTTGGGACTTAGTGAATTTTTGCCAAGTCATTTTGGCGGGGTTCACTATATAAGGCCTCATACAAATTGAGTTGTGATTTTTCTCAACTTGGAGACTTAGCGAAATTCACTGTGATGCTTTGGCGAGGCTCACGTTGATACCCTGTTGAATGAGGCGAAGTTCGCTTACTTGAGAAATAGTCGTTTAGGCGAAGCTTAGTAAGTCAGTTTAGGCGAGGCTCAGTGCAAGAATTAAAAATTCAGGTCTTCGATCTGTGTGCCTGAAATTTCAGTGAAGTTTATTCAGAGAGAGATTCCTGGCGAAGTTCAAGGCTAGAATCTTTGGCAAAGTTTACGGCAAAATCTTCGTCGGAGTTCGGTAGCGGGATCTTCGGTGGATCTGGCTTTAGCGAAATGCTCGGCGAAGTTCGGGGCGAGAAACCTTTAGTGGAGTCTAGGGATTTTAGCCTATAAATAGGCTGTTTTACCTCCTTCTCCTCCACTTTGATTTCAAAAACTCTCTACTTTTCTTCAAGTCCTAGCTTTCTCAGAATCCTTACCAGCTTTCCTCAATGGCTCCTCATCGTGCAATTGCTAGAGGAAGAGGCTCTACTCAAGGAGTTCGTTGGTCAAGAGCTGAAGAGGCACCGACGTAGCTAGAGATAGCAGCAGGTAAACTTTGAACCCATTAATGGCGATCTTCGGATCAGATTATTCTCAGCTCATTGGGCTTTAAGCAGTGCCTCAAGGCACTTAAAACACTTGATCTGCTACCAAAGGTGAGATCTTCACGACCACTTGTGGTCTTCTCCGACGAGCTTTTGTCCTTCGTGACGAAGTTCTGTTAGCGGCTATTAATGGCACTTTTTGGAGCGAGCTTCATTCTTCGGGCAGAGCTCGTTAGCCCTTTGGGCTTCTGTAGCAGACTTCGTTCAGGTGGAGTTCGTTGCTTTATTTTGAGCGACCTTCGCTAGAGCGGGGCTTGCTGATTTAAGTGACCCTCGCTTGGGCGAGGTTCGCATAACTTAGTTAGATGAGTTTCGCCAACTTAAGTATATGGATGAAGTTTGTAGTTTTTGCTAGACTCTGCTTCATCTTACCAATGTTTGGTCTAATTTGATCTTCGTCTTTGTGCAGTTACTTATTCGAGGGCCCCTATAGATCGTCGTAGCCATTTTGAGCATGATGGAACACATGACCCTGAAGTGGTGCACGTTTTTTATGGGAATGTTCCTTTGTTCTTGGAATACAGCAGCCAAGGGAGGATGGAAACCATTCGTGCGGATAGTACTAGAGCTCTGCGAGAGATAATCACAGATACTAAGTTCTCGATTCCTGATGAGGACGTGTTAGTGAAGCCACAATTCTTTTTTGGAGATAGTGTTCCTGCTGGAAACTCCCTCTTCAGTAGGGGAGAGGAGTACTGGTACTATGCCCAAGGAGATCGGCAGTTCGCTATGCCAGCAATAGAGCACCAATTCTCCTTCATGTATCTGTAGCATCTCGTCGTGCCTCGTTTCATACGCTATAATCTCATGAACAGGGAGGATAGCATTAAGATAGGTTCTCTGAAGCACGGAGGTGGCTTTTGTCATGAGGAACTTTATGGAATTAACATCATTGGGCTGTGTCCTGGTTTCCTAAGTGAGGACGTACCGGTCAATGAAGTCCCTGTGATTCCAAACACTTTCGGGAATGAACTTGCCAAGAATGATGCTCAGTATCCTGAGGCAGATGCCAGGTTTCCTGGTTGGATTAGATCAGTGGATACCCAATGGTGGACTCGTTTGGTTGACTTCGCTCTTAAAACATTCGCGGATAGGTTACATGAGATGGGGCTATACGCTGTGGTGAGAGCCTCCAAGTATGGTGCTGAGATTTGCGCCCTATCCTGTATGGCATCTTGGAGCTATATAACTGTGACAGCAACGCTTTCTTTACTTTGACGGGGAAATTAGGATAGCTCTCCACGAGATGTTCGAAGTGTCTCGTTTATCGATGGGAAGTCACCCATACAAGGAAATCTTCCCCACAAATGAGGAGTTGAGTCCTCCAAACCATGTTGCCCAGATGACGGAGGCATTCTGAGAGTTAGTGTGCCGCTTCCTTATTTGCCAAAGTGTTACTAGGAATACCGGACACGATCTCTCTATGCCTCGTGTTCCTTGGGTAGACTATTTATTTCCTCATGCCAGTAAAAAGGATAGGGGTGTGAGTTCAATCCCTCCAGTTGAGTCCAAAGATGTCGAAACCCTTATCTTCGATGATGGTCATGTATTTCACACTGCGGTCTCGGATGTGTGTGGATTCTATGCTAGCGATAAATTTGAAAGTTTTCATTATAAAGCAAGGGAACCGATATCTGAGCGGGCATTACTCATGAGCTTCTTTTCCATTTGGTTGAAGGGGTGCGTTGTTCCTTCTCGGCCGAAGGACCATGTCTCGTTCAAGGTGTTGCATCCTGCCGTATTACTAGCTTGTGGGTATAATTTAGCCCTTTTACCTGCAATGGTGAGCTGTATTCATCATGGCCTGAGGGAGTTGGCCACTGAATATCTGAGGCAGGAGGAAAATTGTCCGAGAAATCAAGTGCCCAATCCTTGGGTAGAGCTACCATATATATACTTAGTGATATGGTTCACCCAGCATTGCCCCCAGTTGATGTCAGCTGCTATGCCCGGTGGAGCGAACGTTGCTTTGCTCCAGAGGTTCGAACACTCCAAGTGGTTAGTCAAATATCTTGCCAGGATTCGTAGAGTTCTCCAGCACAAGGATAATTATCATCTTTATTGTTGCTTTCCTTCAATCGACGGGGTCAATCCTAGGGATGCATTTGAAGACGACGTGAGTAGTGAGAGCTTTACTTGTTTGCCCAGCGGGTGTTTCAACTGGTTGGTAAACATTCGATTGGGTCACCTTGTCGCTAGATTGAACAGAGCAAAGTGCTACATCGAGCCATACTTGTCGTGTCGGTTCGCTTGTCAGTTCGGCTACGATCAACTGTACATTAGAACCCAAATCCTGGATTGGTATGTTCAGGAAGTGTGGTCGACGACGCTCGCGCTTAGTATCACTTTGTCGTTGGGGCCACTGGAGCTAAGTTCTTGCTTCCTCATCATGCGCCTAACTGTTACATGATATTAGGGTTTTGCAAGTGGTACAACAAGGTCATTATACCTCACCCTAGGTTTCATACTAACAAATTCGGCTTGTTTTGGATCTCTCAGTGATACCTAGAATCTTCCCGAAGGGGTAGGAGGACCCGAGTTCTTGAAATCTGTGACTTCTTAGCAGAGGATATGCCAGACGACGATTCAGAGGCACCCGCTGAACAGGTTGCTTCTCAGGTAGAGGTTAACGACCCACCAACGCCTCCAAGCTAGGTTGGGATCAACATCCGAGAACCAACTAAACCTGCGGTTCACCAGGAAGTGTCCGATAGAGGACGAGGCAAGGGAAAGAGACCATTATACGCTCCTCCTTCTCTGCCACCTATGAAAGAGGTGTAATGACAGAGGTGTAGAGTTAACGTGCCAAATAGGGTGACTGACAGAGGTGTAGAGTTAACGTGCTAAATAGGGTGACTGACAGAGGTGTAATGTTAACCAGTCAATTCAAAAGAATTCTGAAGGACGACTACCGTTTAGCAGTGTAATATTAACTTAACGGTAGAAAATTGATGAAAGTGTAATATTAACTAATTGATTTTTAACATAAGCAAATTGACAAAGGTGTAATGTTAACCAGTCAATTTTGCTAAGATAGGTCGACGGAGGTGTAGTGTTAACGTGTCGGTAAAATAGTCTGACAGAGGTGTAATGTTAACTAGTCAGATCATTTGAGATGAGAAATCGTTCAGAGGTGTAGTGTTAACATGATTGTAGGCGGTAAAAAAAATGCTTACCCCGCCTGATAGGAGGGTCGCCTGCACAAGGCATCTTCGCATGTTGAGTTCGCCAGCACAAACTCAACATCGCCTGAATGGAGGCTCGCCTACACGAGGCCTTCTCATACGTTGAGTTCACCCGTGTAAACTCAACGTCGCCTAGATCAAGCTCGCCCAAGCGCTAGCTGGCTTGAGGGCTTGAAACTCGCCTACGTACGCAAAGCTCACCTGGATGAAGGCTCGCTAGCATAAGGCCTTCATGCCTGTCAAGTTTGCCAGCAGGAACTCGACATCGCCCGAGAGAAGGCTCGCCTGCACGAAGCCCTCTTGATTGAGTTCTCCAGCACGAATTCAATGTCGCCTGAACGATGGCTCGCCTGTACGAGGCCCTTCCACTCTCTGAGTTCGCCCGCAAGAGCTCAACAAGGCCCGACCGCAAGCTAGCCTGCCGCTCACCAATCAAGCTCGAGCTCGCCTGAAGGCTCGATACTCGCCTGCGTACCTCGCCTGGAGGTTTAGAAGTCGCCTAAGAGCTTGAAGACCGCCTGAAGGGTTGGGGCTCACCTAAAACGCCTCGCCCACCGTATGGGGGTGAAAGCCGCCATTCATATTGGCGGGGCCCGCCAGCTCGCCCGAACAGAATTGGTGGCCGCCGCTTTTGGGAAATGGGCCTACCCACTTTCCACGCCCTAGGTAATGATGAGGCATGGCTCCCATCACCCCTAAGTGGTCACATCCCACAGAGGTGGTATAATTCTCCTCAGCTAGGCATGGCCAGATCCCACGAATCAAGGGAACGACCATGCTTCTCCTGACTTATTTATAGACCACCACCTCCACATGAGAGGGGGTTCGGTTCCAGTTCTGGCTGATCTCTTAGCTCTTGGCACTTAGCTGCTTGGCACTCTAGTCTCAATCTGAACTCTCAGATTTGAAGACTCTCCCAGCTCTTTACAAACTCTTGCACCGTAGCCATACCCAAGCGAGCAAGGCTTGGGAAGAATCGAACTCAAGACCGTCAGAGCTTCTACTGCGTACTGAAGTTCTCCGCCTACCACATTGATCAGATTGTCCAAGGGAAGCGAACTCGACTCGAGCATCGAGGGAGGCGTCCTATCATCGCTACTAACGAATCCACGTTAAAAACAAGAAGGGCCTACCCTTTGCTTCTGTTGTAAAAAGCCTATTCTTAATTTGTGAACAAACAACACTATAAATACAGAAGAGATTTTTTACACCAAACAATGATGATTTGGTCAAATTGGAACTGTTCAGAGGTGTAATATTAACATGATAATAGGGGGTATATTTGAAGTTGACACTATTCAGAAGTGTATTGTTAACATGACGGTGATGATGTGTTTGGAGTTGACACTGTTCAGAGATGTATTGTTAACATGACAGTGATGGTATGTCAGAAGCCAAGCAGAAGTGTGGTGTTAACTTGATGACTCTCTGAGGATTTTGATTGAGTTTTGGATCAAGAAGATCGATATTTCTGATTCAGAGGTGGAAACTTAAACATGACCAGGATTTCTGTGGGAATATAAGATCGGCCATGATCAAGAGTCTTCCTTAAGAAATTTCCCATTGATCGGCGTCATTAGCCTATTGCCATTTTGGTCAATTAAGCGATATGCTCCATTTGAGTAGACTGTCTCTACTACAAATGGACCTTCCCATTTGGGTTAGAATTTACCTTTCGTCTTGTGCGTCATGACCATGGGTCGACGAATGGTTAAGACCAGGCCACCTTCTTTGAAAGATTGTTCTCTGACTCTCCTATTGAAGGCTTTCAAAATCCGTGACTGGTAGATCTCGATTCTTTGCTGAGCTTGAAGTCTTAGTTCATCCAGTGCTCTGAGCTCTTGGAGACGCTTTTGGTGATGTTCTTCGGTCGTCATCTTCTTGACAATGGTGATTCTTAATGACAAATCCTAAACTTCAAGGGGGATCACGGCTTCGCATCCGTAGACCAAGGAAAATGGCGTTGAGCAGGTGGGAGTGGGGATTGTTTTTCGATAAGTGCATAAACACTCTCTAAGCTCATCCCAATCTCATTTTCTGGAGGTGATGAACTTCTTCAGAAGTTTGATGATGGTTTTGTTGAAAGCTTCAGCTAGACCATTAGCAGCTGGATTGTATGGCGTATAATCCACATCTTGAATTCTAAACTTGTTACAGAATTTGAAGAACGGTCGACTGATAAATTACGGACCATTGTGTTGAATGATTCGTCTAGGAATGCTGAATTGGTAAATCACGTGATGTCTCAAGAATTTGATCACTTGAGATGTTTTGACTTATCTAAGGGGAACAGCTCTGGCCCACTTGGAGAAGTAATCTGTAATGGCTAGGATGAATCGATGACCTTAGTGGACAGTGGACTGATTTGCCCGAGATGTCCATGCCCCAAGTTTCAAATGGCCATGACGCGGCTGTCGGATGTAATTCTTCCAGAGGTTGATGTAGAAAGTCAGAGTGGATTTAACACGAATGACATCTTTCAGCATATGTTACCATAACTGCTATCATTGTCGGCCAGTAATAACGTAGATGAAGGAGTCGCTCTTGAAGTTTGGGACCCGGTGATGAGCTCCACATGTACTGTCATGGGCTTCCTTTAATGCTTCTTGAGCTTCACTTGGTGATAAGTATCAGAGAAGAGTACCGTCAAAAGATCGTCGATATAGCATCTGTGTGCCAGAATTGTAGAAAAAGCATGGAGCTCGTCAGCAATTGCTTGGTCTTTGATTGCTTTCTGTGGCACGAACGTCACGTCGTATTGTGAGAGAAGTATCGCCAATTTTGCTAGCCTAGAATTCAGTGATCCGGGCTTTGTCATGAGTATCTACAGAGGATTGACTCTTGAAATGACATAGATAGATTAACCGGTGAGGTAGTGTCACATCTTCTGAATTGCGAAGACCAATGCTAAACATTCCTTCTCGACTAGATTATACTAATGCTTAGTGCTAATCATAGTCCGGGTGAGATAGTAAATAGCTTGCTCATGGCCACTATCAATTTTCTAAGCAAGGAGTGCTCCAAAGGAGTGATCCATTGCTCTGACATAGATTTAGAATGTTTTACCTGACACTGGTGCAGCTAGAACCGACGGCTTTGTGAGATATTGCTTAATCTTGTTGAAGGCTTCTTGACAGGTGTCATCCCAAACAAACGAAACGCCTTTCTTCATGACTCTTTGAAATAGTTAACACTTCCCAAACAAGTTGGCGATAAACCTTCAGATATAAGCTAATCATCCTTGTAAACCCCTGAGTTCTTTGAGATTTCTTGGAGGTGACATCTCTTGGATGGCTTTTACTTTTTCGGGGTCGACGTGTATTCCCTTGGATGTGACGATAAATTTAAGGAATTTGCCTGATGATACCCCCAGAAAGAATTTGGTTGGATTCATCTTGAGCTAGTGCTTTCACATGATTTCGAACATCGTTCTCAAGTCATGGACATGGTCTGCTTATGACGACTTTTGATCGCGAGGTCGTCAACGTAGCGCTCGACCGTCATGCGCAGATGTTCACAAAATATTGTGTTCCTTGCACGTTGATAAGTAGCGCCAGCGTTCTTCAGGCCAAAGGGCATTACCGTGTAGCAAAATACTCCTAAGGGTGTTCTGAAGGCCGTGTGCTTTTGATCATCCGGATGCATCTTGATTTGATTGTATCCAGAGATTCCATCCATGAAGGACATCCCTTCAAACCTACACGTATTGTTAACCATGACATCCGTGATAGGGAGGGAAAATTCATCCTTCAGACAAGCGAGGTTGAGATTTAGGAGTCAATGCAGATTCGGATCTTTTCGTTCTTCTTTATCACCACCACAATGTTGGCTAGCCAATCGGGGTGTTGCTCTTCACGGATGAACCCACACTCAATGAGTTTGCGAATTTCCTTTTCAATTTGCTCCATCAACTCAGGACGGAAACGTCGTTGTTGTTGCTTGACTGGTTTGACGCTGGGGTCAATGTTAAGATGGTGTACAATCATATTGGGGTCTAGGCCCGGCATGTCTTCATAACTCCAAGCAAAGACGTCGATGTATTCTTGAAGAAGAATTATGAGTTCTTCCTTTTCAGCGGGTGATAGATTCTCACTGATGAAAATGGGGTTGGGGTTGGTTTCACTGGCAATATTTATTTGAACCACTTTGTCTTCAGTGGGTGGCTCTCTGGCTTCAAAGCATAATTCCCATTGTGTTTTGAGCTATTTTGTCTAAGGATCATTTTCAGGATCTTCGAACACTTCAGACTCATCAGGATCGCCAGTTAGATCATAGAAGGCCATGTTGGCTGTGAATAGGGCTCCAAGGCTGATGTTGAAATTCTAGTTGGATCTATCTGATGAATTGTTTAGAAAGTCATCAGATGCTGGTTCGGTATGTGGTTCGACTTTGGGAGAGATGTAATCAAGCCTGTGCTTGGTTCGATTGTAGTAATCAAACATTTCGCCTTTTGGTGTAAAGGGGATCAAAGGGACTCGTAGTCATCTATCGAAATCCAACCCTTATTTTGCAGTAAGGTTGTACCCCATATTCGCCATGATCTGTTGAGACTGCTGGCTGTATTGGGAGAATTCTGGTGTTGCTTTCATCTCTTTGTCGGTATTTGATAAATGAGGTCATTTTTCAACTTTTTCGAAGAAGATTGGATCTGATGTATTCCCTCTAGGTTGAACAGTGAAAGTAACGTCTTTTGAATTATCCAGCTGCTTGAGAGCGGAGTATGATTCTCTTATTGGCATATGTATGGCTGGTTTCGAAGCTAGTTTAGTCATCGGAGTCTCCATTCCTGAGTTTTCAGATTCAGAGTTGATAGAGTAGTCGTAAGTAAATTTTTCTTCATTAAAGATCCAATCACCCTGATCTTCGGTAGTTTGGTCGATACAGAGGTCCTCTAGGGTAATCACAAGTAGATCTATCTCTCAAATGGAATCATACATGGGATCTAGCTTGATATCTGCTTCATTACCGCTATCCTCATCATTGGGAAGGACAATCTCGATTGTGTGATTTTCATCATACAAGAGAGAGTTAGTGAAGTAATTCTTCACCCCCTTGAAAGGATGTCTTTCAGCTTCAATTCTCTGTTGAACCTCCTGTTCATCAACGTATTTGAAACATTGATGAAGTGTTGAAGGAACGATCTTGTTAGAGTGAATCCAAGCTCGTCCGAGCGGAAGGTTGTAAGGTGTTTTGATGTCAATGACATAGCAAGTCACTGCCGTCTTCAAATCTTCGATCTGACATTTAAGTCAGATTTTCCCAAGAGACCAGCTACTGTTGGAGTTAAAGCTGAGTATGGTCGCCGAAGTCTTTGAGAGTTTATGAAGGGGGATTCCCAGAAAGCTCAAGAGTCTTCACGAAATTATGCTCAAGGCGGAGCCTGGATCGATATGAATTATCTCGACCCTTGACGACCCTATATACCAAGTATTGTAGAGGGGTCAGTTGTGATGATGATTCTTGACAAGCATGTCCTCCAGAGTGAAGGTGATGCAAGGTGTCTGTTGTCGGCATTGATAGCATTGCTCGAGACCTTCGTCTTGAGGAGATTCAGACAAGTGGGCAAGGAACGCCTCACTGTTGTTCAAGGCTTCTTTCAAAGCTTCTCTTGTATCCTTTGACAAATGTAAAAGTTCGTACAGAGTAATACAGGCTAGAATATTAGCAAGTTGAGCCATGATGTCATATTTAAATGGGGCCTTAGGGTCACTTAGAGGAGGCTGTAGGGCCTTATCGAACCGAGTCTCCTTTTGCTTAGCCGGTTCAGATTGTTTAGATGTCCCTGGTTGATTGTAATCCTTTAAGTAATCTTTACCGGATCTTGTCCCAGTCAGGACCACTTTCTCACCCTCTAAATTGGTGAGTGAAGTGACATGCATAGATTCCTCTCCAATGATCGCAGAGATGGTATTGCAAGTGTTCATCTTATATTTGGACTTCGGGAGAGTCTAGTCTTCACCTTAAAGAATGCACCCACATATTTCCCCTCTCGCTGTGGTAAGAGGAACTAAACCTTGACTTTGCTGATTTTGGTGATCATAGTTTACCACCTCCATCCTTCTAGTAGGAATGGGAACAACACCATCTTGGACTTGAATCTTCGACATGGAGCCGAACTGAAGTGTTACCATGTTAGTAGGCGTTGAAAATTACCTATAAGTTCTCGAACGTGACTCGTGACGATGGATTGACGATTGACGAGCCATCCGACAATGCAACGGCGAATCGTTGACAACGTAATTGCACCACAAATGCATAAAGCGAGTCGACAAATGCATGAAGCTAGTCGGCGAGGCGTGCAAGTCAACGAAGCGACGAATCTTGGAATAAATCCAACTACGAAGCTTTAGATTAGCGAGTATCGACGGAACTGAACTAACCGGACTCGAGTATCAACGGAACCAAACCAACCAGACTCGAGTATCGACAGAACTGAACCAACCGGACTCCAGAATCAACAAAATAAACAACCAGACTCAGGGAATTGACGAAACACGGCCACATGGGTAGCTCGGTGGCTGAGCCACCACTTGGTGGCTCGGCCACAGGTCAGATCTGACCCAGATCTGACCCGTTTTCCCGCTTTTCAGCCTATAAATAGAGGAAGGGGGGTCTCATTTTTCAAGATCTAGACTTTTAGCAAGAAGGAGAGACTCTGTCGAATTCTAGAGCGATCTATACTTAGATCTGAGAATTCTAGATCTGAGATCTCGGCGAGCCAGTCAACGCAGGAAGTGAAGAAGTTCGAGAGATTTCAAGATTAGATCTACACGAGATTCCTCCTGATCAAACTTAGTTTTGATCCCGAGAAGAGTAGTGACTTCGCTTGGTCAATTTCACTTACTTCAGGCGATTATTTTCTTAGTGAAATAATCCCTACGATCATGTAGATCTCAAATCTGAGACCAGGATCCGATCACGCGACGGTCCACGGATAAACCCGGCACCGGTAAAGATCCTACACAAGCAAGAACGCGATAAACGGGCTCCTGCGTTTGTTTAGAGGAAAAGTTGTAATTTTTATTTTATTTTGATTTTCATTGTAATCAAGTCTTATAAAAAGACGAGTTTTTTTTTGAATTTATTTGTAAACGCATAAAGCTGTAATGAGTTCACAATCAATGAATATCAAAGAAGCGACTTTTCCCGCAAACAGTTAGCAATGGCCTTCGTCTGCTCAGGTTTGAGCTTGAGGATCCCCGATTCGACGAATGTCTAGATCTTATCCTTGAGGATGTAGCAAGTCTTCATCGGATGCCCTAACATCCTGTGATAGAGACAATAATTAGGGTCGTTGGTCTTTCCGACTTCTTCAGGGCGTCTAGGCAAGTCATTCCTTTCGAGTTGGCTGCATGAGAGGGACACAAATATTACCTTTATTGTCAGCCTTGCAAGTTGTCAACCCGGCCTAAGAATGAACGAGGGGGGTCGACTCCAATGATGCGATCGAGTGAGAGCTGGTCTCGACTCAGCCCTCCTCGAGAAAGGTCAAGTGCCCGTGCTACCCAAGTCGTTCCTAGCTAGGGGATGAGCTGATCTGATGCTTAGTGTTGATGTGGGACACGTGTCGACTCCAAGAGGAGGATATTCACTTGGTGTAATTATTGTCATAACAAGATTCAAATAGTGCATTTGAAAAAAAAGGTTACTATGAGAGAATTTTTTTTGCATTTAGACTTCAAAATAGAGAAAACGACGCACCTACAATATTACTGTTAAGGAGATTATTGTAACAGTTTATAGTAGATACTTACACAATGATTGAGAGAGGAATCAAAAGGAGCTTAGGGCTGAAATGTACAAGGGTTTTTACCGAGGTTGTCTTAAGAGGTAAAGCTGATCAGGCTTCTCAGGGAAAGTGAATTGTCTTACCGTCTTCTTTTACTAGTGGTGTGTGGTACATGATTCAAAATTATCAAGATGCTATGGTTATTTGGAAGTGGGTTGGATATCCAGATTTGTTCATCACTTTCACATGCAATCCAAAATGGCTAGAGATAGTAATATTTGTTAGAATTTATGGTCGCAATCTAGAAGATAGACCTAGCATTATTTGCAGAGTTTTCAAACTGAAACTTGACCAACTTATTCGAGATCTGAAGCAGCATAATTTGTTTAGTTTTGTCACAGCTGGTATGAGAAATTACAATTTTTCATATATAAGTTAGGTATTATTCTTTCCCTCATAAAGTTCCATATATAGGCTAATTTTGAGGTCCTTTTATTATTATGTTTATTTATTACTAAATTGAATGAAGCTACTTAATATACATTTACCATGTAAATCATGTAATTTAATTTTTTTGAAAGTCAATTATGAGAATGGCTAATACGTTATGATTATAGTTATGTCCCTTTAAATGATGTGTATACATTTGATGTCCATATATAGTTTTAGTTGAGTTATCATTTTGTGCTTTTACATTGAGTTAATTTTAGTTCTTTTTGTTAATGAATTATAAATTTCATGATGCAGTTGTATTTACGATTAAATTTCAGAAAAGAGGTTTGCTGCATGCTCATATTCTAATATTTTTGGTTCCAAAAGACAAGTATCCTATTGCTGAAGACAAAGATAAGATTATTTCTACTGAAATCCCGAATAAAGAGTAAACTCCTGAATTGTATGAGTCTGTGAAAAATTATATGACTCATGGTCCATGTGGCCATTCCAATGTACACTCTCTAATCTCTATGCATGAAGGATGGCAAGTGTTCTAAGCATTTACCGATGAAGTTTTTTTTTCCAAAGAACCAATATTGATAATAATGCTTATCCAGTGTATAGAAGAAAGGATGATGGTAGGATTGTGGAAAAGAATGGTATCTACCTTGATTTTTTGTTTTGTTGTTCCATACAACCCTAAACTTCTCATCAAGTACCTGGCGCATATTAATGTTGAATGGTGCAATCAGTCGAGATCCATCAAGCACTTATTTAATACATAAACAAAAGACATGATCGTGTCACTGCCACACTATATCAAAGCACTACAAGTGATGAGGATCAAGTAGTTGATGAAGTCAAAATGTACTATGATCGTTGCAGACGGATAAAATATATTCTACACAAGACAATGTTCAGCTTAGATCCAAGAAGTGAATACCCATGAGCTAAACACTTCAAATGAGCTCAAAGTCAAGCCCACAACAAGCTGTAGCGAAGCTTGCCTAACAAAACACGTGAACTTCGCCACACATTTCACCTCACGCTGACCCAACCGAGTCAAGAGTGGATTGACTTTCAATTCAGAGTTTAGGCCGAGTCCAAAGGCGTCATTGAGTCGGCCAAGTGGCGAGTTGAATTCTAGGCTAAAAACAGACTCGCTAGCAAGTTTGCCAATCAATTAATCAGCGAACTTCACCAGCAACTATCCGCATGGGCTACATCATCCATGAATAAGAAGTAATGGTTCACCCACGTCCAAGTGAGCCTCACCCAAACACTTTCAGCGAGCTTCACCAAATTAGCAAACCTCGCCAATTAGCCGTTTGAGATGTATTTTCAAGGGGATAACCCCTCCCCTACTACCTCCTATTTTAATGGCCACGTAACCCACAATTAAAGGCCATTAACTCTCTCTCTGCCTATAAGAGGAGAAAGAGATTGTTCATTCGACACACAACAGAGAGATCGAACACCCCATACACGTACGACTTTTCTCTATTTGGTTCCAAGAAAAGTCTGAGCTATCTTCCAAGCAACCAAATCAGAGACTAACAACAAGAAACCAGTCATCTTAGTCAAACCATTAATAGAGTACAAGATCGATGCTCCATCAGCACGCAGCAAATAGCCCAGCTAAATACAAATTTTTTCTATTTCTCTTTTCAGTTGTAATATGAGCAAATTGTAATTCAAAAGACCCAAAGCAGGATAGCAACTCTGTTGGGGTCTACTTTCTCCTTCGATGAGAAAATTGTGTTGCAGTTTGACACTAAGACCCTCGAGTCTTTTGCTGAGTAGTTGGTGATAGAATTTGACGAAGCGAAGTTCAAGGAATTCATTTCCTCGAACCAATCATCGATGACAATTGTGAGAAACAACCGCAAAATTCACCACAATGCGAACCTAGGGTCTAAATCAACCCCCACGTGTGTAAATACGACTTTCACCAGACACAGTTTGAGCTTCATCAGAAGCCAAGCGAACTTCGCCCAGAGCGAAGAAATATCGACCATCGCCACGAGCGAAGGTCAAGACATTCTCACATCTTCTGATTTTGGACATTAGTCCAAAACTCCCTTGGGGGTTTGATTTAAGGCATCTTGAGATGCTTCTTCGACAGAAGTAAAGAATGGGGGCAGTCCCTTATCCAAATTCCCACAAGTGAATGGCATCCCTAATAGTGATTCACCTAACCTCACTAAGTGAAAGTCTGGCTAACGTCGCCATAGGCGATGTTTGCATGCCAAGACTCAAAGCGATGAAGTTGTTTCTAAAAAGAGCTGTAACTCGAATCAGTTTGCAACTACTAGTGATCTGAGAGAGTTCCTATCTTTGAAGAGAACTCGCTAATGTCAGCATTGTGTGACCCTTAGAGAAGTTATTTCGGCAGTTCAAAAGAATTATCAATGCAAAGCTGTTATACCACAGAAATGGCTAAGTGTTAATCCTCCCCCAGGAGCAGACACGTGTCCCATGTTAACTAAATATCAGATCGACTTCACCCCAGGCAGGACGACTTGAGCAGCATCGACACTCGACCCCTCCTAAGAGGGGCCGAGTCAAAAAGCGTCCTTACTCGAAACTCACTATTTAAGTCGACCCAACTCCACTTCACCCTATAAGGCTTGGTCGAGAACTTTTGAATCCAAGATGGCTAAATAAAAAGGTGTCATTTATCAACCCACAAGCAAGACCAAGATGAAAGGCGTCATTTATCGACCCTCTCACAAGAGTCGTGTCCCAAGGCAGTTTGTCCTTGAATCCCCCACTGACAGTCGATCACCATCACATTGAATGCATGGTTAGAGTCATCATTGCTCTAGCTCTGCAAGTCTTTATGACTCATTGGACCTTGTTAGCACCGTGCATCGCTCGTCACCATCACATTAAATGCATAGGTGACTCATCCACTCTGTAGTCAACACCTGTAAAGCAGCTTCTGACTGAGCCGCCTATTTAGACTTGACCGAAGTTACATCGCTGCCCCTTAGGATCTCCTATAAAGGAAAGGTTCTGTCCACTACATAGGGTAAGCAATCTTTTACAAATTATACATCTTAGACTCATACTTTTCTCTGCTCAAGCTCATCACTGACTTGATTGTTGGAGGAATCACCAGAGATCCCAACTCTGATCCTCTCACGTGTTATTTTTGTGTGCAGGATTGAATCCTCTGTTCCATAACTAACCATCAAAGAAGATTAAGGAACCGTAACACAATGCAAAACCTATACTTAATCCCCTATTTGATAACTGACATCAGCAAAAGCTATTCCTGAAAAGGAATCGATTTTCAATCATCTCAGTCATAATCTTGAGCCTTCAGAGGCTAGGATCAAAAGTCGACAACGTACCTGAAAGGGTAAACCCTAAGAATTCACAGTCAATACAACTAGAGTAATCTTTGGAGATGAGGAGGAAGATGCGGACAATCTGTCAGACCCAAGATATTCTCCTGGCATCAGAGACATATTGCTAGAGACTGACAGTGTGTATCGCCACACTAGATCAAGGCAGAGAGCAGCGATCCCCTTTCATTACTCCCTCCTCCAAACATGAGTGCCGTGAGCTCAGCCTCAAGTCGACTAGCCCACTACTAGTGACGCCAATCCTGCCATAGCGTTAAATGCCACTCCTAGTTCGAGTTAAAAACAACAATTGGCTATGGATATGATGGAGCAACAAGATCTTCTCCAATAAATGGAAGCTCGAAGAACAGCTTCAGAAGAGCGACTCGAGTGATTGGAAAAGATGCTCAGCTCATGGTAACTTCTCAGCCTCATTCGAGTTCTTCAAAGGGGAAGCGACCAATTATTAATTTCTCCCAGAAGAAGAATAAACACATCAAGGAGACGCAAATTCTAATCTCTTAGGATCAGAAACAGCAGCGTCTCCTAAGCCAAGCCACTCGAGGACCTCTAAAATTAGCTCAACGCTCTTTCTCAGCAAACTGAGCTTAAGAAGGTTAGAATCACCCGACCTTACCCCCATCGAGTGGGATATGGTTCCATATCTGATGAAGTTTAAGCCACTGACATTGCATACGTCTGATGGCAAAGGTTCTCTAAATTAGCACATCTACTACTTCCACCAATAAATTAGAAATGTAGTGGGTAATGACGTAATTAAGGTGTGACTTTTCATTGGTACCCTTCAGGGGGTAGCCTTCGATTGGTTTTAGAATATGCCTGAGGGATCAATCAAGTCCTGGGCTGATCTGGAATCTAAGTTCCTCTCACAATTCCATGAGGAACAATCAGATGTTACAATGGCTAAACTCCTATCTAAAAAGCAAAGAGGAAATGAGATGGTTAGGAAATTCATCAAGAGATTCTGCAATCTCACATTACGGCGTTGAGATATGCCTTTGCCGATGTTACTCCAAACCTATTAGCATTATTTTGTGGGTCGTATAGAAGATCATATGGGCACTGTCATGGCTTATACATGGAAGGACTTAATGGAGCAAGCTGAGATAGCATAAAAATCATTAGAACGCTTCAATAAGTTCAAGCCCCGTACCAACTTTAAGGGTAACAAGGCAAATAAGGGCAGTCCTCCCAACCGAAAGCCAAAGAACTTTCGTGGTCGAGGTCAAGAAACCTAACAGCTAGAAGAGGGAACCAAGGAAGGACATTCAGCGTAATTACTCCTTCAAGGATGAGCATACAGTGGTAATGTTCCATGTCCTAACCAAGGGTAATTGGTTAAAGCTTTTTGAAGCCCGGTGTCCCAAAGAAATCGAAAAGACTGAAGATCCCAACTACTACCTTTACCACTGAATGTTGGGACACCCGATGAACTCTTACATCTTTAAGGATAAAATACAAACCTTTAAGCTCAAGTCTGAGCGAAAAGAAAATCACTCTTAATATAGTGACTTTTCAATTTGGCTCCATGCCAGAAATCCAGGCCCAAGACGGAGTTGTCCGCATTCCCACTGCAAGGATGGAAGTGGTCAATCATGGCCAACAAAACCAACAAAGCCAATGCTTGGTCTCTCTTACTATAGCAAGAGGAAAGAAAATATGGGTACATCCTGACCTTCTCCAAGATGAACAGTGGACTCTTCCAAAGTTCAACTCAAAGGTAAAGCGCAGTATAACGTCCTGCAACATCATTTCTGCAATCTTTAGAGAGGAATCTATATGAGTCTCTTCGCTCACTGACTCAGAAGAAGATAAAATTGTCATGACAAGAACAAGGTCCGGTTGAGACTATTTGAAGAACTATGATCAGTTAGGACCCTCTAATTAACCCAAACCGACCAGGCAAAAAGAGACTCAGTTTGACAAAGCATTACAACATCCCTTAGATGATCCTAAAGCCCTATTCCGATATGGTATCATGGCCCAGTTAGCTAACATCCCGACTCCTATAACATTATTCAAACTTCTACGTTTGTCTAAGGAAACGAGAGAGGCTTTGAAAGAAGTTCTCAATGATAGTGAGGCGTTCCTTGCCCACATGGTCGAGCCTCTTCAAGATGAAGAACACAAACAGTTCTATCAATGCCAACGGTAGGCACCTTGTATCACCTTCACTCTAGATGACATGCTCATCAAAGATCATCATCACAACTAATCTCTTTACTATACCGGGTATGTGTTGTCGGCAAAGGTCAAGAGGATTCACATCGACCCAGGCTCTGCCTTGAGCATAATCCCATAGATACTCTTAAGCTTTTTGGGTATTCACCTTCATAAGCTCTCAAGGACTACCGCTACTATCTTCGGCTTCAACTCCAACAGTTGCCGATCTCTTGGGATGATCCGACTTAAATGTCAGATCAGTGATTTAAAGATGGAAGTGACTTATTATATCATTGACGTTGAAACAGCCTACAACCTTCTTTTCGAACGGTCATGGATCCATTCCAACTTGATCATCCCATCAATACTTCATTAGTACTCTAAGTACATCGATGAGCTGGGGGTTCAGTAAAAAGTTGATTCTGAAAAGTGTCTCTTCAAGGGGTGGAGAATTATTTTACCTGACTATCTCTTGAATGATAAAAATCATACAATCGAGACTGTTCTTCCCATTGATGAAGAAGCGGTAATGAAGTGGACAATGAGCCAAATCCCAACGATGATCCGATCTGAGAAATGGAACTACTTGTAATTACCCTCGAGGATCCATGTACCGACCAGTCAGTCAAAGATCAGGGTGACTGGATCTTTAATGAACTCGAGTTTGCTTATAACTATTCTTTAGACTCTGAGTATGAGAACTCAAGAGTCGAAACTCTGATGTCTATGCTAGATTTAGAACCAGCTTTATACATGCCTATAAATGAGTCTTACTCTACTCGCCAGCAGCTAAGTAAATCAGAAGATGCCTCCTTCATGGTCCAAGCTAGACGAGGTGGTCGAAATTCTATTGTCTTCAGAAAGGTTGAGCCGCGACCACACTTATTAAGCTTGGATGAAGAAGCCAAGGGAGCTCAAGAATTCTCTCGTTATAGCTAGCATTCTCAATATATAATAGTGAGAATAGGGTATGACTTTGATCTAAAACAAGGATTAAACTTCAATCAAAGACCAAGAGTTCCTCTAATCCCCTTTGTACTAGAAGGGGAGGCTTTCGATTATTACATTCAAACTAAACGTGGACTCGGTTACATTTTTCCTGAAGCTGATTAACAAATAGGACTAGCATCTGATAATTTTCTAATTAGCTTTTCAGACATGTCTAACTGGGATTCTGACGTCAGCATTGGAGCCATGTTCGGTGAATTCACGGTTAACGTAGTTTCGCATAGTTTAACCATCGGTCTTGATGAATCTGAAGTATTTGAAGATCCTGAAGATGATCCCTGGGTGAAACATCTTAGAAAATAGTGGGAGTCACGCTTCAAAATTAGCGAACCACCCACCAAAGATAAAGTATCCAAGTCAACAAATGCGACGAAGCCAATCCCAAATCCATCTTCATCTGTGAGAGTTTATCACCCCCTGAGAAAGAAGAACTCATAACTCTCATTTGAGAGTGTAGGCATCGAAAATTGTCGATGAAACCCAAGTACAATTTAATCATGAGAAGATTGAAGAACGACATCATCAAAATCTAAGGAAATTGACCATAGGAGTAAAACGGACACATATATGTTCAAGACGCTTATTGTGTCTCGGCCATTGCCGAGATACTTGTTGTGGTTCGGCCAGGG